>OVBE01015268.1:0-11574 GCA_900406425.1 Iberis pinnata | reverse complement strand
ATTGTATCACAGATTGTTATAAAGTGTGTCTTTATGTAAATTCTTTTGAAACATAACTTCTTATGTGGCAGAAGATTAATGATCAAGTCTACAAGTTTGTAGGTTGTTATGAGGCTGCTAAGAGACAGCAAAACAGTGGGCAAAATGAGAATGACCTTCTCAAGCTAGAATATGACATCTTCTTCCAAGATCACAAGGTCAAATTCAACCTAGAACATGCGTGGATTGAGCTAAGGAACGCTCAAAGTGGTGTGCATCAACTGTAAAAGGTGATAGTAACTCAAAGAGAAGAAAGGTTGATGATCATTCTTACAGTTCAAACAATGTCCCTGGGTTTGATGAAGTTCAGTCTCGGCCTAAGGGTGTGAAGGCGGCTAAGAGAAAAGGTAAGAAATATGAGACAGAGAGTGGGACAGATTCACTAGTTAAATTTCAGAAGATGTAGTCCATTAAAGAGAAGGACTTACAAATGAAAGAGAGAGTGTCTAAAGTTGGATTGCTTGAAAGTCTAATTTCCAAACAAGAACCATTAACTGAGATGGAAATGGCTCTCAAAGCCAAGCTAATCAATGACATGCTATGAATTAAGTGTAAGTGAGTCTGTTTTTTATATGGTTGAGTCTGTTTTTATGTGGTTGAGTCTGTTTTTTAAGCTTGAGTATAAGGTTTGTTTTTTATGTGGTTGAGTCTGAGTCTGGATTTTAAGCTTCAGTCTGAATCTGTTATTTGTGGTTGAGTATGAGTCTGTTTTCTTAAGCTTCAGTTTGAGTCTGTTTTTTATGTGGTTAAGTCTGAGTCTGTTTTCTAAGCTTCAGCTTGAGTATGTTTTTATAAGCTTCAGTATGAGTCTGTTTTCTATGTGGTTGAGTCTATTTTTTATGTGGTTGAGTCTGAGTCTGTTTTTGTAAGCTTCAATATGAGTATGTTTTTAACCACATTGCCTTATTGTTTACAGGGACAAAGAGAGTAAAGGGACAAAGAGAGTGAAGGAGAAGGACAAGTGATAGTGGTTTATGGTAGGCCTAATGATAGTTTTTGGTAGGCAAAGGTATGTGGCAAAACTATTTGTCTTGTTGTTTGTTTTACGGATTATTGCAACGACATATATGTTAGGGATTGTTGTTGTGACTTGTTGTTAACTTGTGTCACAGATTGTGTATCTTGTTGTTTGTCTTATGAATTATTGTAAACTAATTTGTCTTATTGTTTGTTATAAATTATTGTATCACAGATTGTTATAAAGTGTGTCTTTATGTAAATTCTTTTGAAACATAACAACTTCTTCTTCTTCTTCTTCTTCTTCTCAAACAACTAAAAGCTATCATCTCATCTTCTTCTCAAAACTTTGATTTTGATTTTGATCATGAATTTGATCAATCTTTTGAAGAAGAATTTGATAATATCCTCAATTCTCATATATTATCAAATACAAAGAAACGACGATACATAGAAAGAAACCGAGAGAAAGGCCATAACCGGTTATGGAACGATTATTTTAGTGATCAACCAACATATCCGCATAATCTATTCTGACGACGGTTTAGAATGAACAAGACTTTGTTCATGAAAATAGTTGACCGACTGTCCAATGAATTTTCATTTTTTCAACAAAGAAGAGATGCTACTGAAAGATTAGGTCTTTCCGGACTACAAAAATGTACGGCGGCAATGCGTATTATGGCTTATGGTTGCGCGGGGGATATGGTTGACGAATATCTCCAGCTTGGTGAAAATACTGCTCTTTCATGTTTTGAGAAATTTGTCGAAGGAATCATATCTTCATTCGGGGATGAGTACCTAAGACGACCTACACCCGACGATCTTGAACGGTTACTACATGTTGGAGAGGCTCGAGGATTTCTCGGAATGATAGGGAGCATTGATTGTATGCATTGAGAGTGGAAGAATTGTCCGACCGCTTGGAAGGGACAATATACCCATGGTTCCGGAAAACCAACTATTGTACTAGAAGTTGTAGCTGCACGTGACCTCTGGATTTGGCACGCCTTTTTCGGTCCTCCAGGTACTTTAAATGATATCAATGTTCTTGATCGCTCACCAGTATTTGATGATGTTTTAAATGGTCGAGCACCAAAAGTTAATTACATTGTAAATGGTCGCGAGTATCGATTGGCTTACTATCTAACCGATGGTATTTATCCGAAATGGGCAACGTTTATCCAATCAATTACATTTCCTCAAGATTCGAAAGCATCGTTATTTGCTACATCTCAAGAATCTGTTCGAAAAGATGTGGAACGTGCTTTCATAGCTTTGCAAGCTCGATTTGCCATTGTCAAAAATCCTGCTCTTTTTTCGGACAAGGTCAAGATTGGGAAGATAATGAGAGCATGTATCATACTACACAATATGATAGTAGAAGACGAACGAGAAGGATACACTCATTTCAATTTATCAGAATTCGATATACAAGAAGGAAACGATAATGAACATGTTGATTATATGTATTCAACGGATATGCCTACAAATCTTGCCAATGTGATGGCAAATCGAAATATTATCCGGGATAGAATGAAACATGAACAACTAAAAGCGGATTTGGCGGAGCACATATGGAAAATATTCGGATCAAATTGAGATTTCAAACATGGTTTCTGTTTATAATTTAATGTTTTCTTAATTATATGCATTTCATGTATGTTTCAACTTTAATTATATGTAATATGTAAAATATATTGTATTATAAAAATAATTTTTTTGTAAGAATCTCCTAGAATACCTACCATTGGAGGCACATTTTTTTAAATATGATTAGAGTTTCTTAAAGTATTAAAATATTATAAAAAAGTTAAGAACTCCATGATTACATCTCATTGTTGGAGATGCTCTAAAACCTTAAACCCAAAATATAAACTCCAAATCCCAAAATATAAGTTCTAACCCTAAACCCCTAAAATATAAACCCTAAACTCAAAATATAATCCCTAAAACCCTAAACCCAAAGTATAAACTTTAAACCCCAAAATATACACTATAACCCTAAAATATAAACCTTAATCCAAAATATAAACTTTAAATCCAAAATATAAACCCTAAACCCAATATATAAACCTCAAACTCAAAATATAAACCCTAAACCCCAAAATATAAATCATAAATCCTAAAATATAAACTCTAAACTCGTAAATATAAACTATAAACTCCATAATATAAACCATAAACCTATAACAACAAAATTTAGACTACAACTTAGATAATAGTCTGATTACTAATAATAATAGTCAAATTACCAATAACGTACATGGATAAATCAACAAAATGAATCTACGATAACAGAGCTACGAATCATAGGTAGATTGTCCACTTTAAAGAGTTAAAATTGCATATATGGTATATTGTCCTCAAAGAGTGAATGCAAACCTATAACTAGGTGTATTATTCTTAATATTAGGTTGTATTGTGATTATCTAGTGTAACCCCGCAATTCTTATTAGATTATCTCCAATGGTACTTCATCTTTTGCTTTGTACTTCATTTTAAAGTAAAATTTTCTCCAATAATACTTCATTTCTTTTTGATGAATTTTTTAAATTGTAAATGAGTTTTTATTATTTTTATTTTTTTATAATTCATGCTTGAGAAAATTATATATTATAATATTATTTGCATATGCATTATTTTTCTTTATCAATTTAATTAAAATGTTGAAATATAATAAGAACATATATTTATTATAATATATAATAGTATATTAAAAATAAAATTTAAGTTATATGACTACTATAACAAACTTATATAAACAAATTAAACGTAACAGTAATTTATAATTATTAGTAAAATAAAAATAGAATAATTAAATGTTGTGTATTGTATTTTTATTTGTATGATTATGGTTACTTATATTTAATAATAATTTTATTGATTTAATGCTGAAATAAATTATTTGAATAAAATTAGTAAACATGAAAAATTATAAGGTGTTATTAATAATTAATTAATAAATATAATTCAATATATTTTAGAATATTCTTTTTATAATGAAAAATTAAACAAACTATTAAAAAATGTTGCTTCATTTTGAAGAAAAAATAAAGCTAACTATTAGAAATGACATTATATAAAAATATTCAATATAGTTTTTCTATAAAGAAAAGACATTTAATATTGAATTCAATTAAGAGCCAGTGGTCAGTGGTCGAATCGTGAATTTATTTCTGTTAAAAGAAATGAACAGTGAGACTTTGATTACCTGCGAAATAGCATAGAATATGTTTTGAGTAAAAAAGATACTGATACAAAAATACACCCAAAAATAATACTTTTTTGTTCACCTGAATACTTCATACACCTATATTCTAACGAAATATGGTGATTAGAGCATCTCCATCAATGTATCTTAAGAATAAAATATAATAAATTTTAAGAAACTTGGAGAGAGAAAGTTCTTAATGGAGATGTTTAAGGATTGGTTTTTAAGGGTTTCTTGACATGTGGACCATTTTCATTGGTTCAAATATAATTTTGATTAAAAATTTAAACAAAAAATAAAATTAAGATATAAATGATATTATTTTTAATGGATAGAAACTTTTATAGAGTTTTTAACTAATGGAGATGGTCTTAGATTGTACTACTCCCTCATTAATTAGTTATTAAATATTAATTATGCATATTATCAATGTAATTATTTTTAGGGGCATTCTCAAAAATACCACAAAAATTTAGGTTTATTCCAAAAATACTACACACTCCCAAAAGTTCAAAAAATACCACATAAATACCACAAAATTGAAATAACTTTAAAACTTCAAATTTAAATCCGAAAACCCCAAAACCAAACCCTACTCCCTTCAAAACTAAACCCTAAACTCTACTTAGTGAACCCAAATTCAAAATTTTAAATTTTAAACTCTTAAAATTCACTTTTTATGTTTGTGGTATTTTTGGAACATTTGAGAGTGGTATTTTTTGAACTTTTGAGAGTGTGTGGTAGTTTTGGAATTTGAACTTTTTTATAGTGTTTCAAGGAATTCCTCTTATTTTTATCACTTAATATTAAAACAACATAAAATTGGTAATTTCTAAAAAGAAATTTTGTTTTTTAAGCCCAATAATTAAAAAAAAAAATTGGTATTGTAGTTATTTAAAAAATATATCAAAAGCAAATTGGTATTGAAAAGGTAAATTATTTGCCACTCGTTTCCCACTAGCTCCCCTCCATCCCCTTTTACGAAAATAACTCATATAAAAATCCCCTCTCATCTTTAACGTCAATCTTTTGTGCTATAATATTTTATTAAAACGCTTATTAAATAATTTATCAGTTACAATAAAGATAGTCCCTTTCGAAAAGTTTACATCAAATTCTGAAAAGCACCAAGAACGTACAAAAACACACAAAGCAATGAACTCAACACTTAATTATCATATTATAGCATGATAAAGTAGATTCCGATCAAATCTATTGCTAATCAAGATCTGTAACAATCTGTTTACCAAAACAAAATAAAATCCAAGCAGCACTGAAATAGGCTAATTTGATTTTTGGTCCTTTAACCCACATAAGTAACAAATAAAATATATTGGACCTTAACCCGTAAATTATATGGCTTATACTATGGACCGGACCTACTTACAATAGATAAGAGCTTTGACAGCTCATTTTGTACACGACCATTTCAATGGCTAACAAGCCACACAATTTTCATCGTGAACCTTTCGAGTGATTCGAACTAGAAAAAGAACTTAAACAATTTGGTTATACAAAAAGAAAATATATAATCTACTGTTAGATGTTGTATTTAGGATATATATCTATATAGTTACATCTATAATTTAAAAATAAAAATAAAAATAAAAATGTAAATAAATAAATAAAATTAGATTTTATTTATGACACCGGTAAATTAATTTTTAATAAAAAATGAAATTTATATTCCAACTACATAAAAATAGTTCAGTTGGAGATAGTTTATTTTGTATTGTGATCAAATGATTTAAGAAAAAAATGACGTCAGTGATCATTTGAAAATTAACTAGGTGTTATGCGAACCTTTGGTCTTTTTTTAATATTGGTGTAGAGGGTCATAAATGTAATAAACGACAAGACTAGCGGGTGTTTCCAATGTTGTTTTTTTTTTGGAATCTTATTATTTAAATAACGATAATAATAATAATAATAATGTCAAGTTACAAATTTACTATAGTTTGTTTGACCAAAAAATAAAAAAAGGAAGGTTAAATTGAAAAACGAAAAACATCCCAACTTTTTAAAAAATGTAATGCAGATGCAATTACTTATTACGATTATGATTATGTATTTTACTAATTGACCAATTCTCAATGAAATTATCACTTTCTAAGCATGCCACATGATTTTATGTCTTTTTCCATCTATCTTCTTTTATGTTAGAAAATATATCCTTTTGTCTTTCTAAGTCTTGCTTTTTTCTTCCTCAGCCCATTACTTAATCAAGAATATGGGCTTAATTTACAAAGAAGAAAAAAACCAACTACCATTAAGTTTCAGATTGCTCAATTGCATACTTATAATGGAATTTGTGTACACAAACCAAAGGAGACATCTAAATCGCATAATACTGATGATCTATAAAGCCATATGCAAACGTGGAAAATATATAATGTCATTATTTTATTTTTTGTTTAGCTTTTAGGCTTTAAATTCTTCTATCCTTGAAGATCTAAGTGCTTTAGCTTTTGCCCAGTTGTACTACAAAAGAAAAAAAGAAGTAATTTTGTTAAGATCATTGTGCTGTTAATTTTTACATAATTTACCCGTGTTATTCTACGTTAATTTAGGTTTGATTATGTCATTATTATTTGCAATCTGAAAAGGGCAATCACCGAATTTTGTGGACAAGGACACTAGGAAAAGGGAAAAAGACAACTTCCATTCTTTACTAACCATATACTCCATGAAAGGGTACATTTGTCAATTCATAAAATTGAAAATTATGTAAGTAAATTATTTGAATGGAAGATTGAAACGGAATCCAAGATTCATGGACATAGATTCGTTCATATATATATGGGGATTAGTTTTACAAAGATAAACAAATGTTTTCTTTTTGTTTCTAAAGAGATGATATCAGATATATATATTACAGTAATTCTTCTTTGTTTACCATTTTTACCCTTCTAATTGTGGCCCATAATATCCAATTCATATTCATCCAATGGGGACGGAGAACGCTTTACAAGCTTCTAAGCAAATTTTGGACTATTTATAAACTCAAATGAAAATGTTCATTTATCGAGACAGATAGTACAAAAAAATGAATCAAAGTTAGCAGAGAGCAAGATCAAATACATTCTATAGCGAAAAGTATGTATGTATGTAACAAGAATACCAATCCCTAGAACGAATCTCATCTTTGCATTTCAAGAAAACTCACCATACCTACAATACAAAGATCAAAAACATTTTGAACTCAATATTTGACCAGTTGGAATATTGAGTTTAGAGAGAGAGAGAAAAGAAGTACGGACCAGGATGTGGAGTAAGCAGATGATTGTCAAAAGTGTATAACCGTAAAATAGAATCAGGAACTGGAACTGGTCTTCCTCGAAATGTCCTATTTGGCAAATGTGCACCCAAATACCCCAATAATGTAAAGCAATCGACGCACCTCACCTCACGCCCACGCGATAAATCGTTTCTTACGAAATAAACTGTGTCTTCTGCAACCACCACATTGTACCTGTTTTCATTATAATGAGAGTTGGTTTTCTTTTCAAGAAATCAAATTGATGATGAGGCATGGAACTTACACATTCGTAAAACGACACTGCTTATCCAAGACCTCAGTTAGATCACCAGTCGCTGCGATCTGGGTGTCGCATTTAGCGCATCTAATCACACTTCCCGGTTTTTCCACCTTGAATACTAATCCCATCACTTATTGAATTTTCTTCTACAAGAAACACTCGCAATATTCCAAGAAAATTCTGAAAGATTAGAGTTAAAAAGAGATGTACAATCAACTTCCTCCGGAGATATACGCTAAGGAAAGAGAGAAGCGGAGAGAAGAAATACCTAACGACTTGCTTCCTCAAAATGTCAACAAGAGAAGAGAAAATTCGCCACGAGGGGAATTTCAAATCTTCTCTTGAGAGTCAATTTAAATACCCTCTAAGGCCCAATTAACTCGGCCCAATTACGTACTATACGAGTTTTGATCTTTCCTTAGCGAATAGACTTAGAAACATATATTATTATTTTATTTTGTATTTTTTTGTTTTTTGTCAACATTTTATTTTGTATTTATATATTCATTTTTTACAGAAATTTATAGTTATAACGAAAACATATATTTTGTAATATAAATTTGAATAATTCCTTAAAATACCATAAAAAGTTAAAATTCTAAAAATACTACTAACATAAAAATAGAATTTTAAGGGTTTAAAATTGAGGAGAATTCTCAAAAATACCACATACTCCCAAAAGTTCCAAAAATACCACAAAAATGTTTTTGTTTCAAAAATACAACAAAATTTGAAATAACTTTAAAACTTGAAATTTAAACTCTAAAACTCCTAAACCAAACCCTACCCCCTTTAAAACTAAATCTTAAACTCTATTTAGTGAACCCAAATCCAAACCCAAAATTTTAAATTATAAACCCTTAAAAATCACTTTTTATATTTGTGGTATTTTTGGAAAATTTGAGAGTGTGTGATATTTTTGAAACTTTTGGGAGTGTGTGATATATTAGCAATCAAAGATCTTAATATGATATTTTTGAAATTTGAACTTCTTTTTATGGTGTTTCAAGGAATTCCTCTAAAATTTAAAATTTTAGATTTGAGTTCACTAAATAGAGTTTAGGGTTTAGTTTTGAAGGGGGTATGATTTGATTTTGGGGTTTTAGAATTTAAATTATAAATTTTAAAGCTATTTTAAACTTGTGATATTTTTTAAAACAAAAATAATTTTTTGATATTTTTTAAAAAAATTGTGGTATTTTTGAAACTTTTAGGAAGGTGTAGTATTTTTGAAATAATCTTAATTTTTATTTTTATTTTTGAGAATTCTCCTATAAATTTTTGTGTTAGGTTGTGAAAAATATATAATTAAAAGATTATGTTAAGTCACGTGATCCAATACACTTGACACTTCTTACTTTAAAGACCCTTCGAAAGCCCAACTAAATTTACCCACGAAGGTGTTTCTTAAAAAGCCCATTAAAAAAAAAAACTACCGTGCGCTTTCTTGGATCGTCGTAAATCTTCTAGGTTACTGTTTCCTCTTCGAAGCTCACTACATCATTTTGAGTCTAGCGATGCCGTTGCGTCCAACAAGAGTCGTCCTTGCAAGGTTCCTCTCATCTTAGATCTTTTGATTATTCAGATCCCTCTGCTATATTAAATATCTCTTGTGATCTCATTCAATTTTGTTAAATTATCAGTTTTGTGTAACTCGATTAATAGATTAGGTATATGAATATGCATGATCGTTTCTCTTACCTAATAAAAACGAGTGTTTGAATGGTTGCATCTTGTTTTGTGGTTTCTTTAACAAGAGAAGCTAAATTGGTGTTGTGAAACTCGAAAACTTGTAAGCATGGTCATGCTAAACGTCACTTGTTGCTATTGATATCTTCACTGGAAAGAAGCTTGAAAATATCGTTCCTCCTTCTCACAATTTTGATGTATGTGACAGCTTCTTTGCTTTAATCAGTGTCATAGATTCCATTCTTTTCCTTGTGTAATCTTTTAATTTCGATTTAGGTTTCAGGTTCCTCATGTCAATCGTACTGATTATCATATGATTGATATGTATGTGTGTTCTTAAACTCCTTAGCTCTTTATAATCTTTGAATTGTCTTTTTGTGTGCCTTTAGAAATTCGACTAGAGATTCAAAACTTTAGACTTAATGGAAATCTGTTTATCTTTATTGATATATAAAGATAAGGGATCTATTACAACACTAATAAAAGCTAACAAAAGAATCTCTCAAAATATCGCCATATTTGTCTTGAGACTTATTCTGAGCTCTCTAGCTTTTATTCTCTTGTGTTGTTCAAGATTTTCGGATGCCTTGAATCATTGAGGAAGAGCTTTATTTATAGGCTTGGGTGTTTCCTATTCGTGGTAGAAAAGACTTGGAGTATTTCATATTCCTTGTAGGAAAGGTCTAGAGTAATTCCTATTCCTTGTAGGAAATTAGAATTCCCAATTCTGATAAGATATGAAATTTATTACAAGATTAAACCTAATCTTTATTATTCCATATCTTTAGGAATTTCTTTTTCCTTTGGATCCTTATCTAATTTGAATTAATTATTGTCCATATTCTCTACAAACTCCACCTTGGACTTTAATTTCTTTATCCAAATTAGATTTGAGTTTTAAGCAATTTCCTTAGCCTAACTCAATTTCTCTTGATCCATTCCTTTGATCCCAGAATAGGCCCAACCAAATTTCTCTTTATGAAGCCCATGCACTTTTCTGCCAAAAGTTCAACCGAATTTTTAACTCAATTCGGCCCGTATCTTCTTTGGCACATGTGCAGGTTTGAGTCAACAAACCCTAATCCTTACTTCATCTTCTCCCTTCTCCGACCAACTCGACTCATCTCCTCTTTTTCCAGTTTCACAAATCTTGTGAATCTGTCCCTTTTTCCCTGTTGATTTCTTCTGCTTCTTTTGAGTTATTACTGCATATCATGTATCTTCATGAACCTTTTAGACCTTTCTTTGGTGAAGAAATTTTGCATATTCATCTACTGAATATTCCTGTATTTTAGTAAGTTAATCGATTTCTTCTCCATGTCTCATAGGTAAGTACTTTTCCTTGTACTTATCGCAGTAGTTTCTTTAACTCATATCAGCTCCACATTGAGCTTAATACCTTATGGGGTTTGGTTCTTTGTATAAGTCTATATAAGCATTACAATTTCAAAAACAGTAATCTTCTTAGAATTTTACTAACCTTTCCAGCTTCTGATTCTGCAGATTCAACATGCTTACTCGCCTTCCTTGTTTCTCCTGGTAACTTTCCTCAACTCTTTTTTTGAGTTCTTCCATTTTTCCTCTTTAAAACCTTAGAAACTAACCTGTTTCTTTTGTTTTTGTCTTTGCGAGTCTGAGACAGGAATAATGGAGTTACCTGGAGTCGTCTCCTCCTTACCTGACTTGGAGGAGATCGAAGCTTTGTTGAAGCTTCTCAACACTTTCTTTTTCTTGTTTTGATGTTGCTGTCGTAATAACCTTGTATTCTTGTTCATTAACTTTGAACATAAATCTCATGGAATCTGGTGTACAATTNATTCTTCTTGAAACGATTAGGCTTTTGTTTCTCAAATTCTTTTGCACCAATCTTTTCCTTTGCAACATCATCATCTTTTCCAACTTTCACTTTAGACCTTAAAAGTGATTTGGCCTCTCTATTTTCCCTAGACATATATTCCTTCGATTCCACCATGAAATCTTCTTTGCTCCCTTTAGACTTCAATCCTTCTAAATTTTTAGAAGAAACGTCTCCACCTTGAGCCAATGAATATTTTGTCTTTGTCTTGTATAGAGAATTATCCTTTTGTGATTTCTCACGGAAAGTCACTTTCTTTGACTTTTTCTTTCCAACTTCTG
>OVBE01015267.1:0-11574 GCA_900406425.1 Iberis pinnata | reverse complement strand
AAACAGGATGGTTCTCAAAAGAGAGCTTGAGTGTTGCAATCACCTCTGTGATGGATAGAGACAGCGAGATTGGGAATCATGTGAGGAGGAATCACTCCAAATTGAAGGAAAAATTGGTTAGTGCCGGATTATTAACCGGTTATACCGATAAATTTGTTCACACTTTGGAGAATCTGCTCAGTGATACTTAAATCTTGAATGAAAGTAGCAAATATTTGGGGCAATACTGTACCAACTTGTTTTTCTTTTCTTTTCTTTGTGAGCCTTTAAGTAAATCGGACTTTGCTGCTCTACGCCGATTCTTTAAAATACCATCTATGTTTTTTCTGTCATCTTTTAAAGTATGATCCTAAAGTGAAGCTTGCTATCTTGAATTAGCAACACTTCTATATATCATAATCTAAAGCAATTGGGTTAGCCTAAGGCAAGCATGTGCTCCTCTCAAGAACTATGTGAGATTGTATAGAAGTGGATTTTATACACTTTTTAACAAGCTTTGAATATAAACCAGTTCAATGTTATTCCTTAATTAGATTCTATCATATTTCTTACGTTCATGTCAATATGTAGCTTTTTGTCAAGAAATTTAGTTTGGTAATGAATCTGGATTCTTTCTTTCCTTGAGTTCGATTATTTAATTTAAACCCAAAAATATTCAGTGGATACGTTCAGATATACACAAAATATATTTTCTAGAAAAATCTGAGTAAGTGCTTCTAGATCCACTAATTTTGATATACACAAAATATGTTTTCTTACTACAACTCTTAATGGTTGGTGGAGCTTTATCTAGTTTCATCCCACAGCAGAGAAGAGAAGAACACCGCCACTCCCAACGACGAGATCCCTTTTTAGAGGAGCTCTATCACTCCGTCTCATATTACCTTTGGAGTAAAGTGATACTGTACCCATTTTTGAATTAGCAAGATCTTGAGAGGAGAAAATACTCTTGTTGAAGGGGATCCGCTAGAGCCACCGAGCAATACACCTTGCTGGTCTCACTGTCCAAGAAAAGCCACGCCACTAGGAAGAGGAGTCACCATGAGGAGGAGTGCTAGTCGAGAGAAGAAAAAATTTCATCCTCACTGTCACTGAGCAAACGAAAATTGGAACCAAAAAAATATAAGAACAAAAACGAGAAGAACAAAAACGAAAAGAAAGAGAGGAAGGGCCGGAGCCGATGCCGGCGGCTGGCAAGAGTTGAAGAAAGGGGCTCTTCGATTATTGAGCTAGAGAGAAAATGGCTAGGGCGAACTTCATTTAATATAGATGTACCACATAGCAGATCCAGAAGCTCCCCGTTGAGATTTGTGGATAATAATGCTGGAAAGTTTCATAAACATCACAAAGAGTTCAAATATAGGTATGAAGTCTAGGAGTGGCCTCAAAAGACAAACCTTTCAAGAGATGGAAAGTGCAATGGAAGAGTGGGTGATAAACAATTGGGTCTTGTTCGTCGAAAGTTCATGGAAGCGAAACACCTTGTAAAAGATGACAAGTGTCACATGTGTCCAAGGAGTTCTAAGAAGCACTTGAAGTTTTAAGTTCCAACAAAGATTTATTTGTAAAGTTGATTCATGAATCAACTTCGTTCTTCCCAGCATCTTTTTGACCGCAAAATCGTAAACTCATGTTTTCCCGCCAAAATCGCAAAATCACGTTTTCCCGTCAAAACCGAAAAATCATGTTTTCCACCAAAACCGCAAAATTACTTTTTCCCGCTAAAATCGCAAAATCATGTTTTCCCGCCAAAATCGCAAAATCAAGTTTTCCCGCCAAAACCGTAAAATCACATTTTTCCGCCAAAACCGCAAATTCATGTTTTCCCGCCAAAACCGCAAAATCATCTTTTCCCGCCAAAACTGCAAAATTATGTTTTCCCGCAAAACCGCAAAATCAAGTTTTGCCGCGAAAACCGTAAAATCACGTTTTCCCGTTAAAGCCGCAAAATCACGTTTTCCCGTCAAAACCGCAAAATCATGTTTTTCTGCCAAAATTAATTTTTTCGAAAAAAAGTAATTTTTTTGTTTTACAAGAAAAAATGATTTTAGAGTCTTAGTGTAAATAAATATTTTCAAAGAACAAAAATAAAATCCATGGGTAACCCATTACCCTATTGGGTATACCCATATGAGTTTTCAAATTAAAAAAACCTCACCCAATTTTAACCCATATTTTTTTATAAAGAGGTAAAACCCCTACCCACCATTTGTGGGTTTGGGTAAACTCATGGGCTTTGACCCAATTTAACATACTTAAACACGTCGCTGTTGAGTATCAACATTAGGCCATGGGTTCTTGACCTATAACAAAGATTTCAACATTCATAAAAAAAGATGAGAGAATGAGGATTTTGATAGTACATCAAAGTCAGTCCGAACATAAACAACATAAGCCATCCATTATGACATCTTAATTTGAAATTTGATTTTTAAGAGAATTGAAAATTATTTACATAAACAAAAAAGTCATAAATTTAGTTTTGTGTCAGGTATTATGTGAAATTTAGAAATTTTGGACCGCCTATGTAGTATATTAAGTGCTGATGGAAGTAATATATACCTTTCCAAGCTCAATTAGAATAATATATACCTTTCCAAGCTCAATTAGAATAGGGGGTACAACTTCATAAAGCTTTGAAACCTATCAAGTTGAATAATATGTGAGCCATTGAATATTACTAAAGCATGACCAAAGATTACAGTTATGAAGTTACCAGTTGAAAGTACAACTGGAAACACTCTCTCTTTAAATATTTTTCTCCTCCTTCTCTCTAGCTTTGGGAGTCTCTTCGCCGACCTTGATCTCGTCGCCGGTTGGCCTTGAGCCACCGGCGACCCTATGTAAATATTTTCTCTTCTCTTTTTGGCGGTGTAGTTTCTCTGGTTCGCTCTCCTTTCCCCGGTATCCTCTTTTTTTTCTCCCTGGACATATCGCGAACGGTGTGACGCCTCTTTCATCAGAGGATTTGGCTTCACCTCTGTTATTACATAGGATTTTCACATGCAACACTTGTTTTGATGGTGGATCGTCCTGGTCTGCTAACAAATTCGGTGCGAGTGTGAGATCTTCTCAGCCCTGTACTTCATCTTGGCGTTTTTGCTCAGTGGACTTTGGTGGTCATGGACAACTCGCTTCTGTCATCTCTTGCATGTTCCGATTCCTCGGTCAAGCTCGAGTGGTGGTCGAATTTTGTTTGTGGCCCCGATTCTATTGGTGCGATTCACTATATGGTGCATCTTCGCTGATAGAGGACAGATCGGAAGCTATGGCGGCTATCGGTGGTGATGGATGGCGTTCAAGGGCAAACATGGTGATCTTGGGCTTTACCACAGGCCCAATTTTCTTTCTACACTTTGATCTGGATCCATGGATACAACTGGGCCTTTTAGGTTTTAATTTCTATTTTGTGTTTTATTGTCCATGTATTTTGTTATGTATTTTACTTTCTAGGTTTTTTGTTGTCGCTAGTATAATTGTATTAGTTTTAGGAGTTCAACTACTGTTGGGCACAATGCTTCCTAATATCTCCTATTTCAGTTTTAAACTGATTATAAGGGATTTAGAAGAGAGCAATAGGTTTTGTAGTTTAGATTCTTCTAAACTACGTTCTCCTTCAGGAGTTCTGTTCCTTTTCGGAACTTTACATCACCTCTTTTCTGAGATCATTTACCCTTTCTGGGGCATCTATCATTTATGAGTTTCTATCTTCCTCTTCGTGGGAATTATTGTACCTCCTGGTGGGTTGTATCTTCTTAACTAATATATATTATACTTGGCGACAAAAAAAAAAAAAATGAAGTTACCAGTTGAAAAAGAGGATCAATAGGTAGATGTTTCAAGGCAAATTTCCTTTGACATACATATCTTGGATCTTTCTTATGCAAAACACCATGTCTATATCCTGGGACCACCTACAAAGACACATATTTGGTTAAATATTCTTACATTATCAGACGGAAAAAACTCATATATCAAAACATAATGCTAATTTATTTTTTCATTAATCATTGAATAATTGGCTTGTGATGACTACTAGTAGTCAATACATATGGTATATTATTTTTAAATACATTCATAAAACATGACAAGAAAAGCAATTTTTTTACTTTACCTTGCCACTTTTTAATGTTTTCCAAACATAATCTTGTAGTTGTTCCTTTGACATATTCTCCCCACAGTTCTTAAGATCCATAGTAAAACTTCCTGCAACAAGATCATGCAAAAAAAAAATATATATATAATAAAATTTAATGTTTTAGTTGGTATTCAACTTTAAATTTTAGTTGTACTATTATATTATCAGAAGTTTATTAGCTCATAAGTGTCATTTCTTGGTTAGTATGTTATAGTATACTTCTTAAGAATGCCGATAGTAGCGCTTCTAAAAAATTTGCGCGATTAGATGGTACTCGTCTTATATATATTTCTTGAAAAAGTATCTGGAAATCTGAACCTCACCTACTAAAAAGATTGAGAAGAACTATAGGTGATGGACAAGATAATAGGGTTTGGAGCGATAATTGGGTTATGAAGCAAAACTCATTACCAGCAAGAAGTGCTCATCCTTCACCGGTTGAGGACTTGAAAGTCTCAGATCTATATGGGAGGGTACATGTAGGTGGAATATACCCAAGACTTAAGAAGTGGTGCATAAAGATGATATACCGTTCATCCTAAGTATACGTCCCTAAAAACTCCTTCAAGATAGTTCTGCTCGCATTTTACGAAATTTGGAGAATATTCACTCAAATCTGGATATGAAATAGCTATGTCATCTGTTAACCAGGATACTGTTTGGCTGAATCAATTACCCTCTTTGAACCCTTTGAAAGAGGAAATTTGGAAAGTTCCCGCGCCAACTAAACTAAGACACTTTTTATGGAGAATACTTTCGGGTGCTCTTGTTTTCAATGAACAATTATTACAGCGTCGGTTAAACGCAGATTTTTTCAAGATGTGGGTCGGAAAATGAGTCTATCCAACATGCTATTTTTACTTGTCCTCTAGCGATGCAATGCTGGGCACTATCGTCGATGCATACACTGTATCAAGTGATTCCCTTGGATAATGTTTATGCTAATATGCATTACTTGCTCTTTTTAAAGACGTCTACTTCTATGGAAAAATAATCTTTTCAATCCTTTCCATGGATTATCTGGTATATTTGGAAAGCAAGAAATAATAAGTGTTTCATAAACATATATTGGGACTCGATGGATATCCTGGTATTAGCGAAGAAAAAATCTTCGGAATAGCACTTGGCTAATTGTCGATCACAATCTTCTCTAATTAACACGGCTCAAGATAATAGGCTTCTCTCTGTGGGGTCTATTCCCTCCTGTCAAGTTGATGGATCATGGAAAGAGGGAGAGTTGTTAAGTGGACTAGGTTGGGTACTTCAGGAGAGTACTGGTGAGGTAAGCATACTAAGAATGGTAGGTGTTTGAAACGGATTCTCTCCCCTTCATACATAATTTCTTAGCCTGCTCTGGGCTATGGAATGCTTGGTAACACTCTGACGGCAATGCTCAGTTTTCACACGAATTCCCTTGAACTTACCAAGATCGTGGACAACCCCCAAGAGTGGTCATTTTTGCAGCTGAACTTTGGGAATTTACAATGTGGAAGATGAGCTTCACATGTTTTAAGCTCACATATAGGCAACTGGGTTAAATACTCGAGCCGTCTTCTCGCAAAAGCAGCACAACAAAATAATTGTTTGTTTAACGTTATTGATAAGGCTCTTCATGTATGGATCATTAACCCAAACAATGTATTTTGTTAATTTGTAATTGTTATTTGTGCCATAGAAAAGATGAGTACCTGATTAGCCAAACCATGGAGTGGCCCAATTAAACCATTCAATGCAACTGCAAATGATAAATATGGATCTCCAAATGATAAATATGGATCTGCAAGTGCACTCCCTACCTAAACAAATAAAGTCACCAGTAAAACATACTCCCTTCGTTTTTTTAAAGATTATCATTTTAGATTTTTCACACAAATTAAAAAATTTATGTTTTCTATAAAAATAACATTAAGTATTCTAAATCAACCAATAGAAAAAAGTACTGTAATTATTCTATTGGTCAAAAAGTCAAACTCATTAAATTTTTGCATTGAAAATCTAAAAAACAGTTTTAAACGAAAAATGATATTAAACTAATTTTTGCATTGAAACACATTTTTAAACTAATTTTTGTATTGAAAACCTAAAACTAATTTTGAAACGAAATTAGTGGAATTTGTGTCCTTACTGTTAATAATATAAAAGTTCATCTGCTTGCAAAGTTCGCTCGTGAATAGAATTTCTTATATATATACTAGCACTTCTTTATAATATTGATTTGTAGTTTTACATCATGTTTTTACGTAATTAATAAAGGCGTGTTTGGTGAAATATTTTTTTCAAACCGACTTCCAAAATTTCAAGACCAATTCTGATTACAAGACATAATAGAACTTTGATATATACAATCTTTCCTAAAGTTAGAAAGATTATCCGTTACTAGAACCGAAACGATTTAAAAGTTAGCATGTTGTGCTGGGATCATCTCTTACAGTTGTGACTTCAAGTCCTGCATTGCCATTTTTTGTATGACAACATCATCAACACCAAATATAGAAAATCAATCATAAAACTTTGTATTTTTTAGTTAAGTAGGAGAAGTTAACCGATCTTCGGGATATCCCGATAAGATGATAAATTTAGTTTCCAATTTTTTAACGAAAATATGTATAAGTTTAATGCTTTTAAACTAGAAATATATAGAGGAATTCCTTCAAGTACCATCAACAAAAATTTAAAATTTAAAAATACAACACACTCTTAAAATTTTCAAAAATACCACACACTCTCAAATGTTCCAAAAATATCACAAACATAATAAATGAATTTTAATGGTTTAAAATTTAAAAGTTTGGGTTTGAGTTCGCTAAATAGAGTTTAGGGTTTAGTTTTGAAGTGAGTAGAGTTTAGTTTTGGAGTTTTAGAATTTACATTATAAAATTTAAAGCTATTTCAATTTGTGTTATTTTTGGAACATAAACATTTTTGTGGTAGTTTTGAAAATTTTACGAGTATATGATATTTTTGGAATATACCTAATTTTTGTGGTAATTATGAGAATCTCCCAAATATATATTAGCTCTAAAACATCATTTTTCATCCTAAATCAAACTAAGAAACTCATGAATTTAAAACACTAGTCCGATTGATACAAAACAAAAGTTATACTTTAATGTTTCAAACCAATTTACATTCAAAACCAACAAAACGTTGTCATCTCAATCTAAACATTAACATGAGAACATGAAATTACCAATTCAGAAGAGGTTTGCATCTGGAGCCATCTAATGGATTTGCTAAGTGAATATTGATACACATGCTTGTTATGATAAGTCCGATTACAAATCGATCACCATAAAAATAAACATTATAACAATAGCACATAAAAATAACAATTGTTAATCTACTCAGCTAGAGATCGAATCCTCAAAATGGTTGACATGCTTCGGAAAAACAACATTCTTGCAAAACTCACACCTGAATTAGTTAGTAATCTAAGAAATCGACCATTGAAGATACTAGAGAATCTTTAAAATAAAATAAAAATAGTAGAGAAGAAAATAAGCTTTGTAACAGAAAAAGAAAGAATTTGATCTTAGAATTCAATAGAGAAAAATTTATCGGAGATTCAAAAGTTTCACGTTCGTAATTAGATAAAATCGAGAGATATAAACGTGATTAACAAGAAATTGTGCGATCACTAGATTAAATATACACTGCAAATGAAAAAGAAAAAAAAAAGGATTTTCTAGTAAACCGGGAAAGTAAACCAACTGATTAAATTCTAATATGATCGTTTCTTTACGGTTTAGTTTGGTTTGTTGCCACAAGAATCGAAGCAGCCACAACGATTTTAAAGGCTTCAACGGGCCCATACATAAAAGTAGCTGTTAGGTAAGCCGAAGAAAAAAAATGTGTATATATTATTTTGTTAGACAATGAAAAAAATGTTAAGCAAAATGGAGTGCTAAATTTCATCGTTTGGGACACTATAAAAATGAATGTCCAAAATGGGAAGAAGAATCTAACTATGCAGATTTTGATGAGATTGAAGCAATGTTGTTGATGGCATTTACTAAAGAGCAAGAAAAATCTAAAATCAATTCAGATGATGTTGCAGATATGATATAAATAGCTCACACAGAATTGTCTTTTGTGCCACTCTGCTATAGTATGTTACTAAATCAACTATATGAGAATGTCTTTTGCACTAGATCGACACATAGTTGTTGCCCCATATACAACACCACTGTTCTGAGTTTGCCTGTCAACTGAAATTGTGTGAAACCGCATACCGTTAATGATATAGCCAGGGAAAGACCTTGTACTTGAACGAGGCACGTAGGCCAACCACTTTAGTGTTTCTTCGTCATGCTCTGAAGTAATTGGTATCTATAAATAACATGTTAAGTGTCAATACATATCCGTAACAAAAAATACAAAACATTAAATTATTGCTCACATTACGAACTTTTCTGCTCTTTTAACTAAGACGCAAATGTTTGTGCATGTGTTCTCCATAACGTTGTTGCATCACGTCTACATCTTTCATTAATGTCATGTAGATGTTGTAGGTGCATGCTGAAAATGGACCAGCATTCAGTAGTAATCTCATTATACCAGCATTCAATACTATTTTAAAAAAAATATATACAACACTTACTCCACATAAGGTTCCACTATTGCCATATTCTGAATCACATCAAGATGAACAATTTTCATATCCTTCTCCGAAAGAACACAACAAGTGCCTGCAGATATTAGACGACCCTCCAGAATAGAGCTGCTCTTGAACTCAGTATTCCTTTTAAGTTTCTCCTCATAACTTGTTGTCTTCTTCAAGAACTCACTACAGAACCTCACGCATTCCTCTACGAGATACGCTTCAGCAATACAACCCTCTGGTCTTGCAGGGTTTCTTAGAAAGTCTTTCAACACTTTCATGTACCTGAATAAAATCAAGTACATTGAAGGTTAGAATCATGATTAGTGACTTCATAAGATAACAACTAATAAGCTATCTAAGTTGTACCTCTCAAATGGGTACATCCAACGGAAATGGACAGGTCCACACAACTGAGCATCCCTGCCTAGATGAACTACCAAATGCACCATTATATCGAAGAAACTTGGAGGAAAAAACCTTTCGAACATGCAGAGAGTTTCCACAATTTCTGTTTCCATTTTCAGAATTGTCTCTCTGTCAATAACTCGTTGACAGAGATGATGGAATAAAGCACAAAGACGTCCAATAGCTATCCTAACACCTTTAGGTAATAACCCTATGAAGAAATCACCATTGGAGATCATATTTAAGACATCAAATTATAAACTAATACAAAGTTAAAAGAGCCTCATTTGATACCTCTAATCGCAACCGGAAGAAGTTGTTGCATCAACACATGGTAATTATGTGATTTCATTCCTATTATCTTACATTCTTCTATCTTGACACACCTTGATATATTTGAGCAATAACCATCTGGGCCTCTAAAGTCCAATAGACGCTTGCAAAATAGTTTCTTCTCTTTGCTGGACAAAGACCAAGGAGCTGGAGGAAGGTAAGTTCTCTCCCCACGGGGTTGAGGATGTAAATCCTTCCTAATGCCAAGAAGTTCTAGATCTTTTCTAGCGTTAAGACCATCTTTTGATTTTCCACAATGCAACAACGTTACAACAAGGCTTGCAGCAACATTTCTTTCGACGTGCATCATGTATAAATTGTGTATAATCGGGAGATCCTAGACAGCACAAACACACATAAGTGTCAAAGAGAGTTAGAGAGAGAAGAATACTAAAAATAGACATAAAATTATATTACATACATAAGGCAGCTTGAAAAAGATTGACCGCTTCTTCCATCTAGATAGATCCTCCTCATCTACTAATTCTTCATCTTCCTCTGATTCACTGGATTCATCTTCCGTATTGAACTCGGATCCGACAGACTCTTTAATTTTCCTCTTCCTTCCAGTTACTTTCACATTGCCCGAAATCATTCTTGTAATTTCTGAGTATTTGGCTTATGTTATGACCATTCATAATCCTACCCTTTTTCTCATACTCAACTTTACCATCAAACCATGATTTCTTTCCTCGATAAGCATGTCTCAGAGGAAGACCTTTCCGATAGGACATATATACATGTTTCGTGCGGTTACTCAGCCATATACTATCTGTGCTTTTCCTACACACAGGACATCCCATTTTGCCCTTAACTTTACACCCTGCAAGATTTTCATACGCAGAAAAATCCTGAATTGTCCACATAAGCATTGCTCTTAATGTGAAAGTGGTGTGACTGAATGCATCATACGTTACCTTTCCTTTCTCCTATAGATGGTGTAGATCCTCTATAAGTGGTTTTAAGTACACATCAATGTTGTTTCCAGTTTGGGTTGAACCAAGAATCATCAATGAAAACATGATGTTCTCCTCATTCATACACTTTTCATGTGACATGTTGTAATTTACTAGCAAAACCGGCCAAGGACTGTAGTTCATATTCTTCAAGTTAAAAGGATTAAACCCACCAGTGGACAGTCCAAGCCTAAGATTTCTTTCTTCAGCGGCAAATAACGGGTATTTGTCATTCATCTGATCCCAAGTAACATAATCTACAGTATGTCTGCTTTTTCCATCACTACTCTTGTTAGTAAAATTCCACCTTAAGTCCTTCGCCATTTCCTCAGACCTGATAATTCTCTTCATAATTGGAATTATGGGGAAATACCTGAGAACTTTCTGTGGAATACCTTTCGTTCACACAAGCGTGTATCTTCTCATAACCTATATCAAAAGATCTCAGAAACCTTTTCACTTAGTACAAAGATGTGTACAAGACATTATCCTTGGGTAGCATATGTGGCAAAGTCTCCAGCAAAAGATCGAAGCTTCTATCAGACCAACCACTCTGTGTCTTTATCCTAAAGAGTGAAATGATAACACTTGAATTTCATGATTTGTACATAACATTTCTTATCACTTTTTAGTTCTTTAGGATTGCATCTAGCATGTTTAAAGTTGATTTCTGCAAGTTTATGATTTTTACGAAGTTTTGCATTAGGATTTGCATTTGCATGCATTTTGGAGATTTTTCAGGACTTTCAGGAGTTTTCAGGTAAATTCAGAAAACATCACCAAGTCATTGCAAATTTCAAGACAAGCTGCGAAGTGACCAAGTTACATCTTCAGCCCAAGATCGATCCTATATTCACATTTGGGATCGATCTCAGTTCAGCCAGAGATCGATCTCACTTCATTTCATCATAGATCGATCACTTTTCAGCNTTTCAGCAGAGATCGATCTCAACTTCATCTTGAGATCGATCTGCAATCTCACAACCAAGATCGATCTCAATATCACAAATAGATCGATCCCATTCAGCGTCAGATCGATCTCAGTGCAAAAGAGATCGATCCCTTTTCAGCACAAGTTCAACCCCACACTTTCACTTAGGGATCGATCTGCAACGAAGAAGAGATCGATCTCAGGCGCA
>OVBE01015266.1:0-11575 GCA_900406425.1 Iberis pinnata | reverse complement strand
TCGCATGAATATAACCAAAAAAATCGGCCACGATTTTTAAAACTCGACAAAACAAAAACACCGCAGATTTTTCTATTCTTTTTTGTTTCTTCATGACCGAGGGGTAGAATGGGGTTAAACAAAAATTGGGATATCTCCAGTAATTTGGGATAATCTCGGGTTACGTATGCAATTAATTGAAAAATATAGGTCAAGTTAGTACTTTTGCCTATATTGAATTATACTTATAATACTTTCCATTGATGCATCACGCTGGGATTTCTCTTCTTCTTGGCTACAAAAACTTGCATAAATATACTATTTCTACATATATCAAAGATCATAGCTTTTCAACAAGTTCTTTCTGGAGATATCAAAACCAAGACTATCAGAATTAGCTTTCTGCAAAAATTTTGAAAGGGTTTTTTCATTTAGTAACTTTATGCAACTGGAGATTTGGAATCTTAGAATTGTAAATGTATAGAGGATGATAAACAAATCAAAGCTTTGTTTTACACAACAAATACTCATTTATCAAACTTAATTTGTTTGATTTTTCTTACAAAGACTCAAAACAAACAGGTTTTACACAATTTTATGCTCTACTAGATTGTCACCTAAAAGTTTAATAAAATACAGCCTACTTGATCACTCAACTTGTGATCCTCTCAGAGGCTAAAGAATACTCACCAGAATCAACCCTCTGTTTTTTCGAAAGTTGAATCACAAAACCTTAGCAAGAATAAAGAGCAAAAGTGTTAATCCTCATAATAACTTTTCTCTTTATTTATACCCTACCCAAAACCCAAAAAGAATATTTCCTAACACTCAAATCGTACTAGAATCATGTTTCCATTCTTGAATATCTTCTCCCTAGATATTCTCGCAATCTCTCTTTTCTTGTTTTGATTTTTGAATCAAATATTCTCGGACTTCTATCTTCGGCGTTTATCTTGCTTCAAGATCTTAACTTCCATATCTTCTTAAGATCTCCTCCACAAGATATTCGCTTCAGTGCATAGAATCCGGAAACATGTCTTCGTCTGATGTCAGATCTCATCAGCTTATTGATTCCAGTCTTCATCAGTCTTCTGATTCCATCAACTCCTTGATCCAAGTCTGCATCAGTCTTCTGATTCCATCAGCTCCTTGATTGCAGACTTTCAACCTCTCCCTTTTTTACTTGATGTCATAATCAAGCAACTGCCAGTTCCTGTGTTAACATAAACACTCCACACAAAGTACAGATAATCATACTGCAATTATTCTGACACGTTAGGTTAAATCAAATGACTGAGCCTTCAAACTTAAACCAAGATTTAGGTAAAAAAAATAAGTAGAGGGTTCAAAAGGTTCAGGCATACAAACACAATTTTTGAGCCAAACAAGAAGAGAAGCAAAAAGATTAAAAACGAAATTAAAAAACAGCCCTCATTCTCTTCTCCCCATAAATCTTGTGTCTCCCCTAATCAGAGTCAGTTGCCTCGTCGTCTTCACCACTTTCTCCCCCTACTGGTGTGACATCATGTCAAAAACACCTAGAAACTATCATGGAAGATGAGATAATCGAGATAGAAAGACTTACCTGCAGCCAAAGCATCCTCAAGCATCTGATTGGCACTCTGCATGGCCTTGCGCAACCTATAGACAGCAGCACCATCTCTCCTCTTGACCTTGATCTTGAAAGCATGCTTTGATTTTGATGCTCGATACACTACAGCCTTCTGTTTAGGAGCCTTGATTGGTGCAGACCTCTTGCTTTCCTTGCGCATTACTGGCTTTATCGTACTGGATTCTGCAAGTGTGAGTGGTTTAGCATGTGACAGTGGCGTAACAGGATGCTAGGAGTTAATCAGGCGGTTGATCAATCTAGGTAATGGATGATAAAACTTGGAACCAAGGGTCTTAGCGTGATTCACTATGTGTTCGAAGATCAGATTACCCATGTTAAAACTGATCTTGTTAACTATCTTGTAGACAATCAATCACCGCTTAAACTGCATATATCCATCATTCTTGGATGGATACCAATTCCTGCTACATATTATGTAGAATTCACGTAGGTCATCCATCACTTGTCTACTCGAAAAACTAGTCCATTTACGAACTGATCCACCACTGAGACACGCTGCCAACTTTTCATGTGTTACTGCAGCGGCTTGAATGCGACTCTGCACATCGTCAACATCATGCAGACTAAACAAAGAGTTGATATGTATAGTAGAGAAAACATAGGTCCAATCCCTGACTCGAACATCTACAGTTTGATCACCATCATAATCAACAGGGAAATTTTCATAGAATTCCCTAACCAGCTCCTCAGCATACTCCCCCAGGTTTGTCATTGTTCTCAATAACCCTGCCCCTAATATCCATTCACTGATTGTACTATCAGGTACGAGATTTACCTTGGTTTCTTCTAGACATTCTTTCCTGGAGATTAGAGAGTATCTTTGTGAAGTCGCTCTGTCCGTGAACCTGGTATGATCAAAATTAGATGATCTTGTCTCTTTTCTTGGTGTATTTGCTTCAATGTCCTGTTTGATTGTAATCTCTGACCTCTTCTGCAATCTTTATGTTCTTTCATACAGCTAAGTATCACCAACCACCATCACATCGTCACCCTCCGATCCAGTGAAACCCTCAGTAGCATCTTCCATTTCTACATCAACAACTTGATGAACTGGCACAGATTGCTGATGGTCTACAGGTGTCTGTTCATCTTCATCATCTGGCAGGACTAGTTCAGTTGAAGGAGCTCCGTCTCCCTGAGTCATTTCAACGTGCCTGATCTTTAGTGGATACGTGATCGCCGGGTTGGGACTTTCCATCTTCTGTTGCAGTGAACATGGATCTGCTAGGAAGACCAAATTGGTACCCACTGTAAAACATAGATTGGGTTTTCTAGCTGTGAGGTAGAGCAGACTTCCAATCATACCCCTGTAGAGCTTTGGATCCACATCTTCATCTGATTCATCTCGTGATAGCTTGTCATTCGTTGCCATTGGAGTTTTTGCATCTATGCTAGTTTGCATTCCAAATCTTGTTACCAGGTTTCTTGCATAGGTACTTTAAGTGAAAAAAATTCCATCCTCGGTTTGATTCACTTGTAGTCCAATAAAATAGGTTAGATCCCCACACATACTCATTTCAAACTCATTTGTCATACTTTCAACAAATTCTTTGACTAACATGTCCTTTGTAGCACCAAAGACTATATCATCAACATAAGTGTGAACTATGATCAGATCACTGTTTTCTTTTAGCACGAACAACATCTTGTCCACTGATCCTCGTTCATAGCCTTGATTAATAAGAAATGTTGTTAACCTTTCATACCATTCCATGGGAGCTTGTTTCAAACCGTACAGTACATTCTTGAGTTTGAACACAAGTTCATGATGTTGCAAGTCTTCAAATCCTTTCGGTTGTTCCACATAGAATTCTTCTTGTAGAATCCCATTTAAGAAGGCATTTTTCACATCCATCTGATGTAATTTGAATTTCAGTGCAGATGCCATTCCAAACAGGAACCTGATTGACTCAAGATGAGCCACAGGTGTAAAAGTTTCATCAAGCCTATCTCTTCCACCTGGGAATACCCTTGTGCTACCAGTCGTGCCTTGTTTCTGACAACAGTTCCTAATTCATCAATCTTATTCTTGAAAATCCACTTGGTACCAACCACATTTGCATTATTAGGCCTTGGAACCAAATCCCAAACATCACTCCTCTTGAACTGACTCAATTCCTCTTGCATTGCTGATATCCAAAAGTCATCAGTTAGAGCTTCTTTCTGATTCTTTGGTTCTACAATCGATATAAATGCTGAGAACATGATAGAATCAGACAGTTGTCCAGATGTTAACTGTTTGAAGTCAATATGTTTTCCTCTCGTAACCCTCTCCCCCTGAATCTCACCAATCACATCTTGTTTGGAGTAATTCATGTGTACTTGCAGAGTAGAAACAAGTGTTGAAGAGGTTAGGACATTTATACTAGGGGGAAAATCAGCTTCCTGTCTTGAAGGTGACGGTTCGGCTAACTTATGAATCATCATCCTAGAGGATGAATAATCATCAAAAACCACATTAATGGTTTCTTGAACCATGTTGGTACGCTTGTCAAACATCTGAAACAACATACTAGTACCTGAATATCCCAAAAGAACCCTTCTTCACTTCTGGAATCAAACTTCCCAAGTTGATCCTTATCATTCAGGATATAGCAAACGCAACCAAAGACGTGAAAGTACCCCAGACTAGGTGTCTTTCCTTTCCACATCTCATATGAGGTTTTGTTGGATCCCTTGCGAACATACACACGATTGATGATATAGCAAGCTATGTTGATTGCTTCAGCCCAGAAGTGCCTAGCAACTTGATTCTCATGTAGCATTGCTCTGGCCATTTTTTGCAATGTTATGTTTTTCCTTTCCACCACTCCATTTTGTTGTGGTGTTCTAGGAGCTGAATATTGAAGCACAATACCCTGATTTTGACAGAACATGTCAAACATCTCATTTTGAAATTCACCTCCATGATCACTTCTTATGGTCTTGATTCCACACTTCTCTTTTTTGAGTTGTAATGCCAAGATTTTACAGCTCTCCAAAGTCTCGGATTTTTCTCTTAAGAATCGTACCCACGTATACCTGGTGAAGTCATCAACAATCACAAGTATATACTTCTTCCCAGTCAAGCTTTCAACTTGTATAGGACCCATTAGATCATATGAACTAGGGCTAACAGCTCAGAAGATTTTACAGATTTGTGATATGCTCTAATTTGTTTTCCATAGGCATATGGTCCACAAACAAATGAGTCTGATGTTTGTATCCTTGGAACCCCTCGAACAACCTCATGATTTACCATCTTAACTCGTATTCTCATGTTCAAATGACCAAGTTTTTGTTGCCACAACTGTGCTTCAGAATCTTGAGTTACACTCATACACTTGTTTCGCTGTCTACACATGTAACAATTGTTACCTGATCTTAGATCTTTCAACTTGATCACCTTTGAGTCATTAACAGCCTTACATGTTGTTCTAGTAAAGGTAACCTCTAGCCCTTCATCACACAGCTGACTAATGCTGATCAAATTTACCTTAAGTCCGTCAACAAGATAAACATCAGAAAGTTCAGGCTCACTCCCATCTGTAATTCCTTTTCCCTTGATTTTTCCTTTATATCCATCACCAAATGATACCTTGCCAGTTGAAACTTCTTGAAACTCATTTAATTTTCCTTGAAATCTAGTCATATGCGTGAACAACCACTATCAAAGTACCATGAAGTTTCAGTTGCATCGGGCAGAAATTTATCTGGCAGACTTTTGAGTATTTTTTTTAACTAGCTTCTTGTCTTTGTAGGTCTTACCCAGAACTAAAGCTTCATGTGATATCCTGATTATCTTCCTACTAAACTGATTCACGGTCTCATGCTCATCCATTGTGAGTGTCTCAAATTCAGACGCTAACATATCAATACGAGTACGCTTCACATTAGATGTACCTTCATATGAGGTTTTCAGAATGTCCCAAGCATCTTTAGCCCTTGTACACCCTTGAACTCTAGTGAATTCATCAATAGGAAAAGAGGTAAAGAACTTTGCCTCACTCTTCTCAGTCAAAGTCCAGTCTTTCATTGGTTTTGGTATCTTCTCACCTTCTGCATTCAGATTCACGGGCGGATCCAATCCTTCAACAATAGCAATCCAAGCATCCATGGCAATGCTTTGGATGACTTGAGTCATCTGTACTTATCAGTAACCATAGTTGTCAGCATCTAGTACCAGTGGCTTGTTTAACATAACAAACTGTTGATTATTCTCCATACTTGCCACAAGATCTCACATGTTATAGGATAAACATATCCTTTAGTCGGTGATCCGTTCTGATACCAATTGTAAATGTATAGAGGATAATAAACAAATCAAAGCTTTATTTTACACAACAAATACTCATTTATTAAACTTAATTTGTTTGATCTTTCTTACAAAGACTCAACCCAAACAGGTTTTACACAATCTTATACTCTACTAGATTGTCACCTAAAAGTTTAATAAAAAACAGCCTACTTGATCACTCAACTCGTGATCCTCTCAGAGGCTAAAGAACACTCACCAGAATCAATCCTCTGTTTTTTTCGAAAGTTGAATCACTAAACCTTAGCAAGAATAAAGAGCAAAAGTGTTAGCCCTCATAATCACTTTTCTCTTTATTTATACTCAACGCAAAACCCTATAGGAATATTTCCTAACACTCAAATCGTACTAGAATCATGTTTCCATTCTTGAATATCTTCTCCCTAGATATTCTCGCGATCTCTCTTTCCTTGTTTTGATTTCTGAATTAAATCTTCTCGAACTTCTATCTTCAGCGTTTATCTTGCTTCAAGATCTTAACTTCCATATTTTCTTAAGATCTCCTCCACAAGATATTTGCTTCAGTGCATAGAATCCGGAAACATGTCTTCGTCTAATGTCAGATCTCATCAGCTCATTGATTCCAGTCTTCATCAGTCTTCTGATTCCATCAGCTCCTTGATCCAAGTCTGCATCAGTCTTCTGATTCCATCAGCTCTTTGATTGCAAACTTTCAAGAACAACTATCTTGATAAACCAGTTAGTCTCTGAATCTCAGTTTTTCAAAAGAAAAAAGAAAAAAGAACATATTTTTTATACTCTTCTTCTTCGATGTCACTGGAGTCACACATCTTCTGTCGTTCTCGTTCGCCTCGGCATCGACATCTATCGAGAAGAAATCCACCATATCTGATACCACAAACATGGTATCGACAGTGAAATCTGAAATCTCGTTGTAGAAAACATAATAGAGGTGAAACTCGTTGAGTATTGTAGGTGATTAATTTTAGCTGCGACTATTGATTTGAACCCGGAAAAGGAAGTGGGGTCAATGTATCGTATGGAGCTTGGATATGAGCTTACTACTCCATTAGAGGTTGAGAAAGTTAAATAAAAGGTTTAGGGTTGTTAAGCTGCCAACGCCGATGAANTGGGGTCAATGTATCGTATGGAGCTTGGATATGAGCTTACTACTCCATTAGAGGTTGACGAAAGTTAAATAAAAGGTTTAGGGTTGTTAAGCTGCCAACGCCGATGAGGAGATTTCAACTAAATATTAATGTCGAGAGGACGCAAGAACGACGCTTCGTTTCTAGTAACGTAAATTGTGTAGAAGATGGTAATTTGTTGAGTTGCCTCTAGTCTTAAAAGCTGATTGAAATCTTTCTTAAATTAGTGAAGTTATAAGGAGAACCGTTTCTAAACGTCAATGTGAACCATTGTTTTTATGTGGACATGTGGCGAATGATTGGAGAATATTGATAGTGAAAACTTTACAATATTAGTTAAAATTTTCTTTCGTATATGTCTTTTAATTGTCAGAACTAAGTATTTACGAGTATAATATTTTTTTATTTTTTATTCATTTAAAGTTATAGTTATGATGCAATAAGTATTATTAGCACATGAAAATTGATGATGAACCGGCTAATAACGGTCCGACCGAAATTTGAGAAGAAAACCAAGGATAGGTGAGTGGTCTCTCAACTAGTCTCCTTCCTCTTCTTCTGCCTCCGGCGAAAAAACCCTTGTCGATTTCTTTGATAGACTCAGATCAATCGAAGAAAAGAAGGAAGAAAATGGGAACAATAGGTAAAGCATTTTACAGCGTAGGATTCTGGATCCGTGAAACTGGCCAAGCACTTGATCGTCTCGGTTGTCGCCTCCAAGGGAAAAATCATTTCCGAGAACAGCGTATGTCTTTTGATCTCCTGTTTCTTTCTTTCTACTTTTATTTCTCATGCCATTTTCTTCGCCTCTTCGGAATGTTTGGTATCCCCTCTGGAATCTGATCATAGTTTCGATAGGTAAACATATTATGATCCGAGTTTTCTCTGATGCTGATTATTGATTGGAGGCCTAAGAGCTCAAAATCAAGTGTAGGGTTTCTTGATTCTCAACTTCGCTAGTGACGATTTATGGGTATCAATTTTACCTATATAGATGCTGTTTTCCAATTTGTTCAGAAACTCAGATCAGTTTCTATGTCTAATAAAATGTTGATAGAGATTCTATTCAGTTGTCTGTTAGTTTTCATTCTTTTCTTGCAAGCTCCTCTTTTGTTCTATCTATTTGGCTAGTTAAGTTTTGATCTTTTTCACTTGGCCAGTCCTATTGTGAGTCAAGCTTCTACTTGATTTCCCAATCTCAATCTACATTTTTTCTTTTTATTGGTCCAGTATCAAGGCACCGCACGCTCATGAATGTTTTTGACAAAGCTCCTAGTGTGGATAAGGAGGCTTTTGTGGCTCCTAGCGCTTCTATCATTGGTGATGTGCATGTGGGACGAGGTTCTTCCATTTGGTATGGATGTGTCTTGAGAGGTATGCTGCTTGAACATTTAGTATTCTTGAGAGACTAAGACACTCTTTAATTGAAGCATTTCCCTAATCTTTGATGACATATTGTGGTTTTCTGCAGGAGATGCTAATAGCATCAGTGTCGGAGCTGGGACAAATATCCAGGATAACTCTCTTGTCCACGTTGCTAAGTCTAACTTAAGCGGGAAAGTCTTGCCTACTGTCATTGGAGACAATGTCACTATTGGTAAATTCTCAGTACGTTTTGTGTCACAAACTGAAGTCTGAATCTTATAGTCATGGTTATGGACAAAGGAAATTGAATTTGGAGCAGGGCATAGTGCTGTTTTACATGGCTGTACTGTCGAGGACGAGGCTTATATTGGCACAAGTGCAACCGTGTTGGATGGAGCTCATGTTGAAAAGCATGCCATGGTTGCTTCAGGAGCTCTAGTTAGACAAAACACTAGAATTCCTTCAGGAGAGGTTCCTATCGATACACTCCTTTGTTGTTTGTTTATGCTCTGATGAAGTGCAAAGTCTCAGTTTATCTTCGAATCTCTTTAACACAGGTTTGGGGAGGGAATCCAGCTAAATTTCTGAGGAAGGTGACAGAAGAAGAAAAGGCCTTCTTCTCCAGTTCTGCTGTTGACTATTCCAAGTTAGCTCAAGTTCACGCCACAGAAAATACAAAGAACCTGGATGAGACTGATTTCAAGAAGCTTCTTTACAAGAAGAACGCTCGCGATACAGAATACGATTCAGTACTCGGTGATCTCAGTCTTTCTGAGAATGTATCAAAAACAGCTTAAGGCGTTTAACTTTGTGCCGTCTTGAGAATCTTTGATATGTGCGGATTTGAAAACACAAGACACAAGAACTTCATTTCCTGCTTCTACAATAAAGTTTTCTCGGGCTTTGATTATTGAGAAAGTCTTAAGCTATATATATGGCATTCATTTCTCTGTTAAAGATTTTGTTCTCTTGTAACTTGAGAGGTGTATCTTTTTTATTTTCTCGTCTAATAAATTGTTGGATCCGACATCTTTCTCATTTGCTTTCATGCTTCGCTTAAAACAGCTATTAAGACTCTGCTTCTGTATGTTTCGTGTGTAGCAGCAAGTAAGCCAACGAGTATCGTGGTCTTTCGTTCACATGTTCGCATGTTTACTTATTGGACGCTTTTTTCGTTGGAGTGATGTCTCCACGAATTCGTTACTGAGGTATGTTTCGCTGCGAAATTTTGGTGCCAATGCAGACTATGTGTTCGACGAATTGTCACAAAGAGACCTCTTCTCAGTTAATTCTCAACTTTCGTCTTACCTCCGTGATGGAAACCCAAATAGCACCTTGGATCTTTTTTTTAAGATGCATAGAGGCAGCATTAACCTCAGCTCGCACACCTTCACCCCAGTTCTCGGCGCGTGTGCTCTCTTGTCGTATCCTGAAACAGGACGCCAAGTTCACACCTTGATGATCAAACTAGGCGCTGAGACAGGAACCATATCCAAGACTGCACTTATTGACATGTACTCTAAGTTCGGAGACTTGGTTGATTCTGTTACAGTGTTTGAAGGCATCGAGGAAAAAGATGTGGTCTCATGGAATGCTCTGCTTTCAGGTTTCCTTAGAAACGGTAAAGGTAAAGAAGCTCTTGGTGTTTTTGCAGCTATGTGTAGAGAAAGAGTAGAAGTCAGTGTATACACTTTGTGTTCTGTTGTTAAAACCTGTGCTTCTCTCAAGATTTTGCAGCAAGGGAAGCAAGTTCATGCCATGGTGGTGGTTACAGGACGCGATCTCGTGGTTCTAGGAACTGCTATCATTAGTTTTTACTCGAGTGTAGGGTTAATGAGTGAAGCCATGAAGGTTTATATCAGTTTGAATGCTTATACAGACGAGGTGATGTTGAATTCTCTGATATCAGGATGTATTCGAAACCGAAATTACAAGGAAGCTTTTCTGCTTATGAGTAAGCAGAGACCCAATGTGAGATTGCTCACTAGTTCTCTTGCTGGTTGCTCTGATAACTCTGATCTATGGATAGGTAAACAAATACACTGTGTTGCCTTACGTAATGATTTCGTTTCAGATTCAAAGTTATGCAATGGCTTAGTTGATATGTATGGAAAATGCGGTCAGATTGTGCAAGCTAGTGCTCTTTTCAGAGCTATTCCGTTTAAAAGTGTGGTTTCTTGGACGAGTATGATAGATGCTTATGCGGTTAATGGAGATGGTGTTAAAGCGCTTTCAATCTTCAAGGAAATGTGTGAAGAAGGAAGCGGAGTTTCTCCTAATTCAGTGACATTTCTTGTTGTTTTATCGGCTTGTGCACACGCAGGACTAGTTGAAGAAGGTAAAGTATGTTTTGATATGATGAAGGAGAAGTATGGTTTGGTTCCAGGAACAGAGCATTATGTATGCTTCATTGATATCTTAAGCAAAGCTGGTGACACAGAAGAGATATGGAGATTAATTGAGAGAATGATGGAGAAGAGTAATAAAAACATTCCTTGCGCTATATGGGTTGCGGTACTTGGTGCTTGCAGTCTTAATATGGATGTCACGCGAGGTGAATATGTCGCGAGGAGGCTTATGGAAGAGATTGGTTCCGAGAACGCAAGTATCTATGTGTTGGTTTCGAATTTCTATGCAACGATTGAGAAATGGGATATGGTTGAAGAATTGAGAGGAAGATTGAAGAAACATGGTTTGGTAAAAGCAGCAGGTCATAGCTTATATATAGGGGAAAAAGTTGAAAAAACCCTGAACTTTCAAATCGCGGAACTTTAAATCATGAACTCTTAAGTGATCCAATTAAAACATCAACTATCTGTCGGATTCCGGTTTAAACATATATTTTCCTTGACTGATCCAAATTAGACATGAGAATAGTCAACCGTTAACTGAATTTAACGGAAATTTAACGTTGACTTTTTTGGGTAAAAATGGCTTAGTCAACATAAAATGTGTGTTTTAAATGGCTAAACTAAAAAATTTAGTGGTTTAAATGGCTCTTTGAAAGTTCATNAAGTTTTTTTAGCATAAAGCCAAAAATTTTATTTTTGTCATAAAGTTGAAAAATCAAGATCTTTTATACTATTTTTTACTTATTTATTTTGTAAAAATATTGTTAGTGAAAAATTATATGTTTTTATTATGTAGATTTAAATTCAAGCTCTTAATTAACTAGAAATCTATTTAGACTAATCG
>OVBE01015265.1:0-11577 GCA_900406425.1 Iberis pinnata | reverse complement strand
ATATATATATATATATATATATATATATATATTTATTCACGAGAAAAATAAATTCATTACAACGAATCTATATTTTGCTTTGAGTACGTATATTATATAATATAATTGTGATTTTATGTTTAAAAAAAAAAATAATTTGAAAATCANATTTAATTTAAAAATCATTACAAACCTAAATCAACTAAATTGGAATCAAAATTATATTTTATTTGAAATATTAAAAATAATAAAAATGAAAATATTCAAATTTATACTTTATATAATTTGATTTCATTATTTTTACAAGATATTTTCCATAAACATCACTTAAATAACATATTATTTACATAAATTAAATATTTTAATAAAATAAAAATGTCAAAAAATACTGAGCTTTTAAAAATTGTTGAAAAAATAACAAACTTTCGTTGACCAAGCCAATAAAGTACTGTCGTTAAGTTGACTAAAAATCAACAGTTAGTCAACTTAACGGCGGTACTTAGTTGGCCTGGTCAACGAAAGTTTGTTATTTACATTGAAATCATAAGAAAAAGTTTGATATTTTTTTAGGAGAGAGAAAAGTTCATGATCTTTTTCAACACTTTTTGAAAGTTCCGTATTAAAATTACATTTTTCCCAATATTATTTTGAGGAATTATTTTTAACTTAAATAAGTTCAAATTCCAAAAATATTATACAATTTTAAAAGTCACAAAAATACCACACATTAAATTTCCAAAAATTCTATTAAAATGTTTTTTTTTCTAAAAGTATCATAAACATAAAACTGAGTTTTTAAAGTTTAAAATTTAAATTTTTAGGTTTGAATTCACTAAATAAAATTTAGAGTTTAGTTTTGAAGGGTTGAGTTTGGTTGTGGAGATTAAGGATCTAAATTTGAAATTTTAAAACTTTTTTAAATTTGTAGTATTTTTGAAAAACAAAAAACTATTTTTGTTATTTTTGGAACATTTTAGGAAAGTGTGGTATTTTTTGAACATAACCACTTTTACGGTATTTTTGAAAATGCCCAATAAATTTTGATTAAAGAATATAAATCGTTCAAAAACCATAAAAAAAAAATTCAAATTTCAAAAATATTACACACTCCCAAAAGTTCCAAAAATACCACACACTCCCAAATATTTCAAAATACCACAAACATAAAAAGTAAAATTTAAGGATTTAAAATTTTGTGTTGGGTTCACTAAATAGAATTTTGGAGTTTAATTTTGAAGGAGTATGGTTTGGTTTTTGGGTTTTATAATTTAAATTACAAATTTTAAAATTATTTCAAATTTGTGGTATTTTTGAAACTAAAACATTTATGTGATATCTTTAGAACTTTTGAAAGTGTGTGATATTTTTGAAATATACATAACTTTTGTGGTATTTTTGAGAATCCAAAATAATTTTTCAAAATATAATAAAGAAACTCCTTTTTCCAAGACTAGCACATACATTAAAATATTACTTTAGAATTTAAAAGATTTTCGACTACAATTTTAATCTAACATATAGTTTTTACAAATTAAGAATTTTTTTGTTTTATTTTTGGATCGACAAATTACACAAAATTTATACTCGGGTGGATAAAGAAAGTCTACATATGAATTTTTATTGACAAAAATCATTCTTCATATTAAATTTGGATTTTGAATTTAATATTACATGCAAGATTAAAACATTTTCGTAGTATTGTTGAGAAAATAAGTTTTAGTTGTATTTTAGGAAATATAAAACTAATTTCTTTTTTTTGTGTTAAAATTTGTTTTTTTCAAACTTGCTCAATAAATATTAAGAATTCTGTAAAAGATATTTTCTGTTATAATAAATTATATGTGACTTTTATAATTATCATAAACTTTGTATATAAAAACAACCAAAAATATTATACCGGTGAATTCTTGGATATGATAATTAAAAGAGTAAGAGAAATAGTATTATTAAGAGAGAAGATGTTGCGAGTGAATTACAACGTTCACAAATATAGAAAAATTATTAGAAGTTACTGTGCGTGCATAGTGATGATGGGTCCACATGTTATATTAAAAAACGTCACTACGTACGTATGTTTTATGACACTCTCCCTTGGATACCAGTGTCACTATCATATCTTGCATTACGTCTTTGTTGCCTCGTTAAAAATCTCCTTAAAAAAAATTCATTAGAAAAAACCAGAGTAAGGTAAAAGAGTACAACTGCGTAAGCTTCCCCCTTGATCAAACATGTCGTCGTCAGGTCTTGTTGACGACGCATTCAGATATTAAAAACATGTTTCTTGAACGTCGAAGTTGGTAAAGACTTTATGAAGAGATCTGCATCGTTTTGGGAAGATTGAACATATCTTACTTCAATCTCTTTGTTCTTCTCGAGCTCTTAGGTGTATGAAAAAAACTTTGGAGGGATATGTTTAGTTTTGTCACTTTTGATATATCCTTCCTTGGTTTGAGCAACACATGTTGCGTTATCTTCGTACAAAATTGTTGGTTCCTCATTGCTACTGATTCCGCTAGTCGTTTTAATGTGTCGACTGATCGACCTGAGCCATGCACATTCTCTGCTTACTTTACGGAGAGCAATGATTTCAGCATGATTTGATGAAGTAGCCACAAGTGTTTGTTTTTGAGAACGCTAAGAAATAGCAGTGCTTTCGATTGTAAAAATGTATCATGTTTGGGATCGAGTTTTATGTGGATATGATAAATATCATGCATCAGCGTAACCACCATTTGACCTTTAGAATATCTAGGATAAAATAATCCTAAATAAATACTTCCTTGTAGGTAGCGTAAGATATGTTTACCCATTCCAATGTCTTCTCGTATGTGACGAACTAAATCTTGCCAAAAGATTACCTGCAAATGAGATATCGGGTCGAGTACAATTAGTAAGATACATAAGTGATCCAATGAAACTTAGATATGGTACTTCAGGACTAAGTATCTCTTCGTTTTCCTCTGGTGGTTGAAAAGGATCATTCTCAACTTTTAATGATCGAACAACCATATGAGTACTGAGAGGAGTTGTCATATCCATCTTAAAGCGTTTTAACACTCTTTTTGTATATGTAGTTTGATGGACAAATATACCATTAGGAAAATGCTCAATTTGTAGGCCAAGACAATATTTTTTTTTGTCCAAGATCTTTCATCTCAAATTCTCCTTTCAAATAGTTTGATGTTTTTTATATTTCTCCTTGAGTTCCAATAATGTTTAGATCATCAACATACACAACAATTATCACAAATCCTGATGTTTTTTTCTTAATGAAAACACATGGGCATATAGGATCATTGATATATCTTTCTTTCATTAAATCCTCACTGAGACGATTGTACCACGTACGTCCAGATTATTTTAACCCATATAATGATCTTTGCAATATTATTGCACATAACTCTTTAGGTTTGAATTTTAATTCCTCGGGTACTTTAAATCCATCGTAAATTCTCATATAGATATCAATATCTAATGATCCATACAAATATTCTGTAACGACACCAGTGAGATGCATTTCAAGATTTTCATAAGCCGCTAGGCTCATCAGAAATCTAAATGTGATTACATCCATAACATGAGAGTATGTTTTCTCATAATCGATTCATGGCTTTTGAGAAATACCTTGGGCCACAATGCGAGCTTTATATCTCATTATCTCGTTTTCAAGTGAAAACTCATTTATAGCCAACTGGCCTCACATCTCTTTGTGTGGGTATAATGAGACCGAATACCTCTCGTTTATTTAATGAATCGAGTTATGCTTGCATTGCATCTTTCCGTTTTAGCCAATCATGAATCTTTTGACATTCATATACATATTTTGGCTCTGGATCTTTGTTTTTGTCGTTTACTTCGTTTGACACAAGGAATGCGAAAACATCATCGGTGCAATCGACTTTATTTCGGTTCCATATTTTCCCATTATGAATAAAGTTGATAGAAATCTCATGATTTTCTTCAAGTTTCTCCTGATCAACATTTTCATCAACTGAGAGAGTTGGTTCCTCCAAGATACTTTCAGTCATTTTGGGGTTATCACGCTTTTCAGTTTCTTTTCGTTTTCTAGGATTTTTATCCTTTAGAACCAAGAGGTCTACCACGCTTTAAGCGCGTTCTAGACTCTCGTGTATCATCTGCTCCCCCACGTTCTTGTGGGATTTCAATTCGAGCAGGTGCATTTGTTGCTGGTATATGGGATTTAGTTACCGTTTTGGTATCTGCAAATGCATCCGGGCTGATTTTCTATACTTTGCAAATGTATTATTCGTCGAACTTCTAGTTCTGACTGTTCGTTGGTAGATCGATGTATAACAGAGATGGTACAATCCATTTGATATCCTTTCCAACCTCTTTATTTTCTCCCACTAGAACCGGGAAGACTTTCTCATCAAAGTGACAATCAGCAAAACGTAATGTAAATACATCACATGTTTGTGATTCGAGGTACCGTATAATTGATGGAGAATCAAAACCAACATATATTCTCAACCTTTTTTGTGGTCCCATCTTTGTACGTTGCGGTGGTGCTGTAGGCACATAAACCGAGCAACTGAAAACCTTTAGATGGGAAATATTTGGTTCTCGATCAAATGCTAGTTGCAATGGAGAATATTTTTAATATGCACTTGGTCTTATCTGAATGAGTGCTTCTGCATGCAAAATGGCATGTCCCCATGTTGAGGTTGGAAGTTTAGATCTCATGATTAATGGTCTTATAATTAATTCCAAACGTTTAATTAATGACTCAACAAAACCATTTTGAGTATGAACATGAGCTACAAGATGTTCAACTTCAATTTCTTTAACTATACAATAATCATTGAATGCTTGGAATATGAATTCACCAGCGTTGTCGAATGTAACTCTCTTAATTGAATAATCAGAAAAATGGGCTCTCAGTTTGATTATTTTAGTTAGGAATTTCAAATCCTATATTTCGAGACGATAACAAACATAGATGTGACCATCTACTTGAAGCATCAATTTACACCATGAAGTAGTGAAATGGTCCACATGGTGGATGTATTGGTCCACAAATATCACCTTGAATGCGTTTAAGGAACTTTGGTGATTCTTTATTGATTTTGGTTGGCGATGGCCTTATTATTACTTTCCCAAGAGCACATGCTTCACATATCATTTTATTTTCTTCATTTATCTCATGAATTTTTAATGAATGACCATGTGAGCTTTCTATGACTTTTCGCATAATTTCTAGTGCATGGGTGACCAAGGTGTTCATGCCATAGTGTGAAATCGTTTTGATTTTCTTTGATCATGAGATTTGACTCTATTGCATTTAAATAAGTGTGATGAAAAGTAGATGGAAGTTCTGAGAATTTTTCGAGTACAACTCGTTTTCCTTCTTTATTGGAGATAACATACATATTTGGTATACATATTTCTCTGCTAATTTCTTTGGATGTTGTTCCAGTTGTGTAGTTATCCATTTATGAAATAAATATATTTATTAATAATGATATAGAAAAGACATTCCATAATTATACATTAGATTTTGTGAAAACAAGTTCAAACACATACAATAATTATACATTATATCATTGTAAAAACGATTTTATTCGTTTAAAATAGAAATACAAAATTTTATTCATTAAAGTTATTTGATAATCTTGCCACAAACGCTTCACTTGTCTGTAAGTGTAGTCTCATCGAGGTCATCGACAAAGTCTAGGGAATCGAGGTACGTCGTACCTTTGAAGTGTTTTATGAGATTCATTTCTTTCCCTTTTTCTTTTATGGAATCTTGGTACAACTTACAGAGATGTGGAGGAGTACGATAAACATGTGACCAATGCCCTGTTGCACCACATCTAAAACAAACATCCTCACGGTTTTGGTTAGACGTAGGGTTTCTTTTCCTTTAGGAAAATGCCCAGGTCGAACCTATTTTTTCGATCATCTCCCTTTGTAAGTTTCTCCACGTCCGTTATTAAAGCGATGACCACGACCATAATAGGTCTGATCTTACCTTTCCGGGTATTTTGCATATGTGACATTTACTCCATGGTATACCTTGGTTCCAGTAGGTCAAGAGTTGTGATTTTGAATTAAAAGCTCGTTATTCTTTTCTGCAAGAATTAACGCCACAACCAAATCTGAGAACTTTTTGTACCCGATTTTTTTGTATAGTGTTGGTAAGACACTATGCTCTTTATGAAATTTTAGAAGAGTATTCTCAATCATTTCTTCCTATGGGATAACCCTACCATAATATCTCAGTTGTGACACGATTCTTAAAACCGCATAATTGTACGTATCCACTTTGTCAAAATCCTAAAACCTCAGGTTTTTCCACTCCTCCAAGGCATGAGGGAGAGTAATTTTTCTCTGGTTATCAAACATTTGCTTTAGAGTCAACCACAACTCTGCTGGGTCTCTGATGTGCGCATAGTCATGCGTCACACTCACATCTAAATTCTTTCTCAAAAAAAAATAAATTCTTTTGCTTTTTCTGGTGATGAAGTTTTGTTTCTTTATTTTATAGTATTAGATAATTCTTTTGACTCAAGAAACAATTATGCGTCAGTGGTCTACGGTATATAATTAGCGCTAATGATTTTCAAGGCGAGGAACTTGATGCTTTCAATGTTTGCCATTTGTTTTTTCTAAACCAAAGTAATATAAATTTTATTAGAATTAAAAGGAACCGTTTACATTAATCATTACCGAAACAATGAAAAGAAGTACAATAAACACAATTAACATAATTTTCCTAATATTTTCACTACCGGTAAATTCTCCAACAAAGAAATCGTAAGTAGAAATAATAATCATGAAAAATATAACGAGTAACATCAAACGAAAAAACTCCTGAGAATGAAACAGTTTTCGAAATTTCTTGAGAAGTAATTTGATAGAAGATAAAATTTTTGATGAGATAAAATGAGTGAAATGAGAATGTATTTACAGATTAAAAAATATTGTTCATAACCGTTGGAAAGTGTATAAGTTTTTGAAAAATTTTCTTTGTGACCATTGGTCGAAGTAGATGATGTAAAAATTTAATCCAAAATATTTAAATATGCGAGCATATAGATTTATCAGTTTTGCAGAAAAAAATTTATACACATGTGACATAATTTTATTAAACAATAACTACAATATTTGACAATATATAACAAGTAATATTCAGGTGTTTCAATCATCCATTTGTGGTGACTCGGTTAACCACTAAACATAATTATAATAAATTTAGCAGATAAATTTTAGTGGCTCAGCCATCCATTGGTGGTGACTCGGTTAACCACTAAATATAAACATAATATATTCAACAGATAAATTTCGGTGGCTCAGTCATCCATTGGTGTGGCTCGGCCAACCACTATATATATAATATTAAATAGTCATAACATAAATAAAAATTAACGAGGTAACAAAGCGGTTGAGTAGAATATGATTAAGTAGTGACATGATTAGAATTGTCAAAAAAATAATTTTATATGTGCGATACCGCACGCGAATAGGGTATATAATAAAAAAAAATTATAGAGTAATCGTGCTGATAACGTGTTATAATAAACTAGATATGACTTTAATAATTATCATAAACTTTGAATATAAAAACAACTAAAATATTATATCCTTGAATTCTTGGATCTGATAATTAAAAGAAAGAAAGCTAAAAAAAGAGTATTATTCAGAGAGAAAATGTTGCGAGTGAATGACAACGTTCACAAACGAACGTACATATAGAAAGATTATTAAAAATGACTGTGCGTGCATAATGATGATTAAAATCCACATAACATATGTTTTATAACACTTCTCTTTATTTTGTGTTTTCCTTTATTTTGGTATGTTTTATCACTTCCCCTTATTTTGGTAAGAATAGTAACTCTTTTATCAAAAACTTTTTTTGTTGAGCACCCTTGATACTTTTGGCTCTTAAAGCTTTGATTTTTTATTATTATATGATCACATCTAGTGAGTGATGAAATACACAAGGGGGTATGGATATATATTTACAAAAATTTCCCTTGTTTCTATGATAACAACATAACCAAAAATCTCAAAACCCTTTTTTTATTACAACCACTTAAAACTCTTCTCTATGTCAAAGCTCAAAGTTCTTGTTCTTAGAAGAATCATCAGTTCCTGAGAAAAGCTCTTTCACTAAACCAAATCCTCTTGGGTAAGCCTCTTCAGACAAATCTCCTCCACTGTCTTGATCCACACTGTTAAACAGAAAAAAGTTCATAAGCAAAACAAAATAAATTAAATAAAATAAGAACTTAGAAAGTCAAAATTAGGTTCAGAACTTAGGAAACTTGTCACAATCTGAAGAAACCCATCCAATCCTCTGCTTCTCATTGTCATAAATGACCATTATCCCTTGGAAAAATATGTCTACAAAAAAACACAAATTGCTATAAGATACTGTTGTCAAGTCATGAACAAAAAAACACAACTTTTTATTTTTAATTCCAAAATACTACACTTCCAATTGTTCCAATAATATCACAACAATGAATTTATTTCAAAAATATAACAAATTTAAAATATTTTTAAAACTTCAAATTTATATACTACTCCTTTAAAACTAAACTCTAATCCTTTCAAAAATAAACTCTAAACTCCAACTAATGAATAAAATTCTAAACACTTAAATTCCAGGGCTTTTTTTTGGTCAAAGATATTTTAATGTTTGTGGTATTTTCTAACAAAAATATTTTAATGGTATTTATGTGGAAATATTAGTAAATTTTGTATATATATATATTTACTTACCTCCAATGATATTATAATCTTCAAGTCCTATTTCAGTTCCATTTAGAATACCAAAACATACATTTCCTTTTCCCTAGAAACCCAAAAAAATAAACAAACTCTTAGTCATGGAGATACACTTTATATATAGTCAGTATAAACCAGTGACTTACAGTGATAATGAGATATGATTCAGGTGGAACTTGAAACATCTGACCATTCTTTTGATTCCCAAATCTCAAAGTAATTGTCTTGAAATACTTCTTAACATCAAGAACTGATTTCAAAGGCTTTTTGTCTTTCCAACAAACCGGTAAGCTTTTATCTTCTTTTGCAGCATCCATCAATGGCTTCCCTTTTAAATCTTTTCTTATCTACAAAAGAGATATACCAAAAATTAGTTGTAAAAATGTGATCTTTCGGAGAAAGAAAGCAGTCTCTGTCTCTTTACCAGATCGAGAATCATTTGGTATGCTTCGGCATTTAAGTAAGTGTACGAGCTACCACTATCGAAAACAAAGTTAATGCCTTTAACACCAGTGGTCTTGTCATTGAATAGAAGCTCTGCTGGTCCAGCTATGTAGTTTTTACTAAACAAGAAAAGTCGAAAGAAACCATAAAGTTTTGAACTTTAGCGATTATATAAACCAATTTTGCGCGGAGTACCTAGGTGAGTTTCGAACTAATGAAGTCCATGTAACACCAGATGAAGGAACAAGTTCATCTCCAATAGAGAGAAAGCCTTTACCATTATGACTTAAGCAATGTACAATCACATTCTTTGTTACTCCTAACGAAGTTAGCTGCGATGAGATGCTTACTTTGCCTCGACCGAGACCAAGGATACCCGCTGTTGGAGGTGGAGGGTGTGGACCAGGATTCTGCTGATCATACCCACATCTGAAAGAATAAAACAAGAATCATCAACTTCTATAAATTATAAATCTAAACTAGGGTTGGGCTTCCGAGTATTCGGTTCGGTTTCAGGTCGTAACCATTCGGTTCCGGTTCTTCGAATCCTAAATTTTAATACCCAATCTATCCTTTTCATATATTCGGTTCGGCTCTTGTTCAGTTCTCATCGGTTCCGGGTCGTTTCTATGTTAGAGGAACCGGAAAATACCCGGAACTTTTAGTTCTTAATCGGTTTCGAGTATTTCAGACCCAAAATGACCTAAATAAACCAAAAAAACAAAAAAAAATATTGCGGAACTAGTTTAAAATACCCTAAAAAAAGTTCAAAGCAACACGATTTGAGAACGAAATCTACAATATCTTAGTAAGTCACAAACAAAAGGTAAGTCTACATTAAAATCCCTAAACCAAAATTATAAGGTTATTAATATGGTTGGTTCTTCGATTCTACCTTTCGGTTCTCGGTTCGGTTCTGGTTCCTACCCAATACACATGGTTCTTCATCTTAGGAACCATCGGCTAATTTGGTTGAAACCGGAAGTGATCTAGAACCATTTTTTTCGGTTCTTCGGTTCTGATTTTTTTTGTCCAGGCCTAGATCTAATGTGTGATAAAAGAACTAACCCAAATGTTAAATGGGGATGCTTAGTTGAACCATTAGCTAGTCTTAGAGGAAACTCATCAGAAACAAGAGCACCAACAGATGAAGCATGATCAGAATATCCAATTTCATAGTCACATTGATCTTCAGGATCAGCACAAGGTCTGCTTTGAGGAAGGTCAAGACCAGAACATAAGATGTGTGAACAAGGTAATGTGTTGTGATTGGGTTTGTATTGCTTAGCACGAGGCTGCGAAAGAAAGAGTTCGATTCGATTTCGAGATTAGAAACAGAAGAGACTAACACTTTGCTTATTCTAATAAGGAGATCAAAGTTGATACCTTTGTGCAACCATTACAAGGTGCATCACATTGAACCCAAGTAAGATCACTACCAGTATCAATGTCTAAATCAAAAAGCTTTGGTGGGTTTCCTATTTTAAGCAATACATAATAGTACCTGAAAAAACAAAAACCACCATTAAAACAAAATCAATTTGGAAATCTTCAAATCAAAGGATAAAGTCTACAACTTTGAAATCCCTTCATATTCAATAGTATCAAGAATTAAGAATTCACACAAATGCAAGGTCAAAAACCCAGAACTCAAACCAAGAAGATCAATCAAATTCACAAATGGGTCATTAGAAAGTACAAAGATTTATACAAAAGATTCGAAATTTACACAAATGGGTCACCGGAAAGTACATAGAAAACGAGAGATTTCAATTTCGCGACTCACCCAAGAGGGTAAACGTTGCCGGAGACAGGAAAAACGACGGCGGAGCCAAGTTTAGGATTTTGTAACTTTACTTGTCGATTAGACGAATCTTTAGTAGCTTCCAGGAGTTGAAAACGAGTACTGATGAAGACGAAGAACACATAGAAGAAGAAGAAGAAAAAGTAAACACCTGAGAAAAGCTTTCTTGTCTCCTTTTCTCGATTCATTTTTTGTTGTTTTTCTCCAAGAAAGTGAAACCAAATCCCAAGAAAAAGTTTTCTCCTTTTGAGGAAGACTTTCTTTCGGATTTACTGCCGTTTTCGATTTTATATGAATCAATCACTGAATCGCTTGCAAGTTGCTACTCGCAGAGGTTTGTTTCTTTGATTGACAAATTTGGACTTTGGCTAAATTGACCACGAGAAGCTTGCTGATGCGTGTAGATCACGCGCGAAACCGAAATTGATTTAAAGGCCGTTCATATTGTAGTAGGCTAGGCCCAATATTTAGAGCCCATAAACTTTTTTTTTTTTTTTTACAACTTGAATAAAATACTAGACTCATATATTAGTTGTCCAATATGGAGGAACAATACCTACATATGAATGCGAAAAAGGGAGTAGTCTTGCCGA
>OVBE01015264.1:0-11577 GCA_900406425.1 Iberis pinnata | reverse complement strand
TATATATATTGAAGTTTATATTTTAATTGAACAATAAATTTTAAGTTTAATATAATATTTTTAACTAGTTATATATGAAAATTGTGTTTGACTGTACCTAATTCATTTACAAACTAATGAGAAGTTTTTTGTTTCATCTATTTTCTTTTAGTTAAACAATATTTTCATTAACTTAAGCTTGTCTAGTACAAAAGGTTTGAGTTTTTTTGTCAACTTCAATTATATTAATAGTTACGAATTACACCACGACATGACAAAAGGAGAGTTATTGATCCTAGCCGACTTGGCCAAAAAATTGGTATGATTGTTTAAATTTCGAGAGATGCTTGTAAAACAAGATGTTGGAAGAAAATTAAACAGAATATCTAAACATATTGACCGAATGGGTGATCTAGTTTCCTCTTGTGCTTGAAGAGTCTTAATTGTGTTAATTAGGGATGCCGAGTCAGATTGATAATTGACCACTCTGTAATGAAATCTGAGAAGAGTTTGAACAGCAGTCTTGAGCGCCACGGCTTCATCAGCTAGCACAAATTCTTGAGGATGGATAGCTTATTTCCCTGTAAAGGTAGGATGATGATTAGAATCAACTAAAACCCAACCAATGCCTGCAATTACATTAGAGGAGAACCAAGATGCATCAACATAACAAATGTAAGATGGAAGGAATGATGCAGGACTGGGGGCATACAGTGGTAAAGATTGATTAATAGGTGTTATATGATTAAATGCGCAAAGGTCAGAGGACCAAGAGGTATGATAACTGATGACATGTGATATTATTTCAGAGATAAACCACTTCTTATCCTGAAACAGGAGAGAGTTTCGACTCTTCCATAGGAACCACAGAAGAAATGGCAGTAAGGGGACTGAGGAAGCATTAATTGGATTAAGGTTAAAAACTGGTTTAAATTTCAAAACAAATGAATACTCTATATCTGCTCGTGAAATGGTTGTGATAGGGGCTAGTCCCAAACTTCCTAACCGAGATTGCAACCAAAGATAAGATGGTTAGTGGTTTCATCATCTATTCCACATCTCAAACATATGACCGAAGTGAAAACTTTTTGATGCAGTAGGTAGGCTACAACAAGGAGTGAGTTGGTTAGTAACTTCCACATAAAATGTTTAAGTTTTCCTGGAATTGGCCACTTTCAGATGCTTTTGAAACATGTTTTTGTATCAGTTGGTACCAAAGAGGATGAAATCAGAAGAGCATAATATCCGAATTTGACTATATATTCGCCATTTTCAACATAATTCCATGTGAGAAAATCTGGTGAATTGGATCCTGAAATATGAAGGGACATAATCAAGGATACCTCATATGGTTGAAAGAGAGCTTAGGAGAGTATGGTTCCAAGTAAGAGTATGGGCTTGTATCAAATTTGAAACCCCTAAAGGGGGTTGGTAATTAGGAAGTAGCGATTGTGGAGGAAGATATGGTTGTAAGGGGAGCCAAGGATCCTCCCAAACAATTATGTTTTTACCATTGCCCATTATCCATCTAATACTAGCGAAGAGCAGTTTGTTACCTTGTAAATTTCCTTTCCAGGCATGACTACATCTTCTTACTGGAGTGGCTTTACAGAGGGAAGTATGAAGATAGTACTTGCTTTTGTAGACTCTAGCTAGTAGAGAATTTGAATTAGTAAATAGGCGTCAACTTTGTTTAGAAAGTAGAGCGGTTGAAATGGGCTAGATCCCGAAAACTCAAGCCACCTACAGATTTGTGCCTTGTTAGTTTGGGCCATGCCTGCCAGAGAATACTGCTTTTTGATGTAGTAGCAGACCACCAAAAGGATCTAATGATGGTGGTTAACTTAGCAATCAATTTTTTAGGCAAAAGGAAGCATGACATACAATAAGCATGAAGCATTGTAGCAATCGCTTTAATCATTATTTTCTTACCCATTGGGGATAATAGCTTAGAGTACCAACTATCTACCCATTGATGCATTCTAGTTAGAAGAAAGGAAAATGTAGAGCTAAGTTGTCGATCAATGTATCCTGGCAAGTCTAAATATTTTCCAAAACCCGCAGTGTAAGTGATGGCTAGAGTAGAACATATGTGTGTATGTATAGTTTCATCAACTCCCTGCCCAAACTTAGCAGAGGATTTTTCATAGTTAACATATTGGCATGAGGCATAGGAATAAACATCGAGCATGTGTTTAAGCTAATTGCATTCCTCCACCATGGCTCGACAAAAGATAAGGGAGTCATCTGCAAAAAATAAGTGTGAGATAGGCGGACTACGTTGAGAGGCCTTAAACTATGAATAAGTTTTGTATTAATAGAGTGGTTAATGAGTGCAGATAATCCTTCAAAATACAGTAGATACAAACATGAAGAAAATGGATCCCCTTGACGAAAACCCCTTTGTGGTCTAATTAGGCCACTAGGTTTTCCATTAACAGGGATTAAATAAGTTATTGATGTTAAACAAAACATAATCCATTCTATCCATTTAGAATGAAAACCAAATTTAACATCAATTGCCACATGTATTCCCAATTTACCCAATCAAATGCCTTGCTAATGTCAAGCTTACATGCCAAGAAAGGGACTTTCAATTTACGCTTAGATAGATAATGCAGTAATTCATGTGAGAGTAAAATATTATCAGTGATCAAACGAGATGAGATAAAGGCATATTGATTTTCAAAAATCAGGGCTGGCAATATTGAGTTTAGCCTATTAGCCAGTATGTTTGAAATGATTATATACGCATCATTCATTAAGATATAGGCATGTAATCTTTAACGGAAGTTGGCTGGTCACATTTTGGTATTAGGCAGAGATGAGTATGATTTAATTGTGTATCAAAAATACCATGAGTGAAAAAGTGCTAAACATAATTGAACACACCTTGCTGAAGTGTAGCCCAATGATCTCTGTAAAAGCCTGCTCCTAACCCATCCGGTCCTGGGGACTTATCTCGGGACATCTGAAACCGCAACAGTGATTTCCTGTTGAGTAACAGGTTTAGTCAAATTATCATTCAATTCAGATGTAACCCATGAATGGACATGTTGTAGAAGATTAGTATAGTCTCATGTAGAGTCAAAGGTATAGAGTTCTGTAAAATAATTAGTTATAACCTTATCAATAGAGGATGATTATGAACAAAAATTGCCATTGGCGTCCTGGATGAATATAATATGGTCTTATGATCCTCTGTTTGGTCTTTGCATGAAAGAACGTTGTGTTATTATCACCTGATTGCAAGCACTGAACTCTGATCTTAGTTCTCAAATAATCCTCCTCCATCATATATTGTAAGAGTAAAACATATTTAAGTGTGCTAATCAGGGAGAAATATGGCCGAGCAACATTACAAGCATCTTGAATTTGCGATTGTAGTCAGTCTATTAAATCTTGAGAATTAGTATTATAGTTAGCACGCCATTTAGATAAGACAGAACATATAAAGGATAAAGATTGACTAAGAAACAAACGACATTGATTGACACAATTCATTTGCCAAGTAGAAGATATAAGGGAAGCAATTTCAGGTAAAATACTCCAGCGATTGTCGTACTTGAATAGACGATAGGGACGAGCATCTGGAGTACCATTATCAGTTAGGATTGGCCTATGATCAGAGCCAATCCACTTCAAAGCTTTAACTGTGGTATAGGGAAAGTTTTCATGCCAGTTAGCATCCGTCATGGCTCTGTCAATCATTGTGCACACTATATGCGTGTGCCTATTACTCATCCAGGTAAAGAGACTTCCAATAAAGCGAAGATCATGGAGTCCCAGAGCCGCTATAAACTGGTGAAAACCTCTAAGAGAGGTGTAGGATCGTGATGTAGCTCCAGATTTTTTAGAGGGATCTTTAATATCATTGAAATCCCCCACCACCAGTCTTGAGTTATTCGTTAATGATCCGAGGGAGAAAAGATTAAAAAAATGTGATCACTGCTGCATACGCAGTTTATATACAGGGTTTCCATAGACATAATGGAGATAAAATGATGGTTCAGAAGGGGAAGAAACAAAAGCTTATATAGAAGAAGAGGAAGGTGTTCTAATAAACCGAAAAGAAACAGAGTTGGGCCAAAAAAGTGCTAGGCCTCTGCCTCGACCAACTGGTGGAACTACAAAAAAATTAGAATAGCCGATTAGTTTACTTAGCCGCGATAAATAGGCATAATTTTGTTTAGTTTCAGAGAGGAGCACGATATCTGATTAATAAAACTTCCGGATATCTTGAAGGTGGTGGACTGTCAAGAGGCTACCTAGCCCTTGACAATTCTAATGGTTGAGTATCATGGCCTCTTAAGTGGCTGAATGGCAGCCACCTCATCAGTTGGAGAAGAAGTAATAGTGCATTGACGACTTGTAGGACTAGCTTCAGTAGGATCATCATCCGTCTTACACTTACCCCCATTGAAACCCGTGCCACTAGTTTGGCCTACTTCAAGCATAAAGGAAGTTAAAAAAAGGTTATTGAATGTGATTTGAGGACAGCATAGGATCATCTAGAAATATGCTTGGTAAAATGAGTTAGTTGTAGCAAATGGATCGGTTTTCTGATAACAGGAGGAATCATATTCACATTGCCCAACATAAGGGCTAGCTTGCTGCGATAATCAGGTTCGTCTCTGTCCTGATCAGATACATGCAGAGGTTGTTGATCTTCATGGGGATATTCCATAAGCGGAGCCGTGACATCAAGAGTGCGGGTATGAGGCTCTGGCGAGAAGACATGCAGCAGCATCATGCGAAAGAATACCACAACGGCAACAAAATTTACGTAGGAGATCATAGACGAATCGAAAAACCACCGGCTATGTTCCTTCTTCAAGATGAATGAGGCGAACGAAAGAGAGTGGCTCAGTGTCAGAGACCTTGATTCTGGACCAGACTTCAGCGATAGCATCTTTGGTGGGGTCGATAATACGAGTGCCTTCCCATTTACCCAACTCCTTGCTAATATCTTGAACAACTTGAGGAGTACGAAAGCCATTTGTTAGATCATAGATATGGATCCAAAAAGTGAAGGCTTACATGTATTCAAGGAAATGACGGCACGTCCACTGGTCCATCACCACCATCCAGTCCTTGAATGTCCACAGACCGCGCTCGAGAACTGACAAGAGTTGATGTTCTTCGGTAAAATAGAACTAAACAGTTCCATCATCGTTTATGTGTCCTTGCACACGATCATGCAACCGCCAGACGCGAGGGAGGTTATTTTTCATCCCGAGAAGGTTCTAGTTGTCAGTATGAACGCCTCTCACCAGTAAACTAAGTCGATTGTCACGATCGAGTCGCCAGCGAGTATCATCAGTGAGCCGGATCAGCTGCATGTTGGATCCAGTGGTTAAATGTTGCATGTGTTTCCAGAGATTACCTTCCATCTTCAAAAAGCACAAGAAAGAAAAAAAAATTATAATCAAATGAGAAAAAGAACAAGCAAGGGTAAAAGGTGAAGCCATGAGATGATGGTAGATAAAGAGATAAAGAATCAGAAACCGAGATCGTGTGCATGTGAATGATAAAACCTACAAGAGGAGCTAAACCATCTTCCGAGATAGGTGCGAAAAAACCTTACTTAAGAAGCCGTAGAAAGAGAATAGAGAAAGTGAGAGTATTTATTTCCAAAAAGATGTGATTTTTTAAAACTTTAAGTTCTATACAACAGAAAATTAGCATAACATAAAATATATCATATACTTTATAAGAAAAAGAAAATATATCATATAAACTTGTAATATAGAACGATTTTAAAATCGATGAAAACAAACATGGTAAAATATTGTGTTAAAATATAGTTACATCACTTAGCAACTTTGAAAGGGCACCCATAATCTCTCTTTTTGTTAGAAGAAATATGCAGCATCTTTTATAACCGATTAAACTTTAGCAGCAAATGGTTTAGAAACCGTCTATGGGTGTAAATGGTTTATTGATTAGAGGAATAAATTCTTGTGAAAATGTTAATTCCTCTGTATTATTCTTAAATTTTACCATTTATCAGTTTATAAGTTTTAGTAGAATATTTGTGGGACTTATATTTTAAGTGAAAAAATTAATTTTACGCTGGAATTTGATCCTCTATAAAAAAGTCGAAGAACATTTTCCATTAATTTTTATTCTATCTTAATTTTTTTTGCTTATTCCACTAGATTTTTGAATGCATCACCATTTGCACCCTATCTTCCTATGCTTAGAAACCAGAAATGAAATACTTTTATCAAGTACTATAATCCAAAATTTTCATCTTTATACTCCCGAATTTTATTTCTGGAGAGAATCCTTAAGACGTTGACGTAAAAGTCAAACTTATAATGAGGTGGCGAATTCTAATTGGACCACGAATACAAAGTATCCACCTATCTCCCACCCATGACCGTTACTCAAATTTAATTCCATCTACTGCAATAATTGATGTCAGTTTTGTTAGCTGTTAGGCCAATTAATTTAAGAATTAATGACACACGAAACACGTCTGCATATATTTAAATATAAATATATGTCAACATTCTTTATTACTAAGTTTGATTTATATAAGTCACATAATCAGTACTAGTAACTATAATCAGATCTACAAAAAAAAAATGACAGAATCAGATATTGCTCCACTATCTCCGGCGACTGTACTTCCGGTAAGCGACGAATCTAACTCCGACAAGAACCTCACACTCCGTCGTCGCAGGAACCGCCTCAGATGTTTGATTTGCGTCACTGTCACTTCTCTAATTCTGATCACGATCGTGTTGACTTTAATCTTCACGGTGTTCGTAGTCAAAGACCCGATCATAAAAATGAACGGTGTAACAATCAACGGTCTAGATTCAACCACAACGCCTCTAATCCAACGGTTAGGAACAAACATCTCAATGATCGTCGACGTTTCGGTCAAAAATCCAAATACGGCGTCGTTTAAGTACTCAAACACAACGACTGATATATATAACAAAGGAACGGTGGTTGGTGAAGCACGTGGACCGCCGGGGAAAGCAAGTCCTCATCGGACGGCTAGGATGAACATGACGGTTGATATTATGACGAATCGGTTATTATCGGATCAAGATTTAATTCAAGATATTATGGGTTCGGGTCTTGTGAACTTGTGGAGTTACACTAAAGTTGGTGGTAAAGTGAAGATTATGGGACTTGTCAAGAAACATATTACGGTTATTATGAATTGCACCATGGCAGTTAACGTCACGCTTCAAGCGATTCAAGATCTTAAGTGCAAGAAAAAAATTGATCTTTGAGGTTTTGGTTTCATCATTTTAAGGTATATGTTAGGAGATTTGTCTTTAATTAACGTTTTTGAGTGTTTTCTTTAAACATGGTTTTGTTATTGATCTTTTTTTTGGTCGTTCGACTAGATAAGCACACGATAGTATGTTTTGATATCAAATTTAAAACTATTATTAATTAGCTGTTGATACTAAACTGATTCGAGTATGAATTACTTCACATTTGTGAGTTATCGTCTACCAAATTATTGGTTGTATTATCACTAATCTATCATTTTAGTTGCTTGCAAATTAGTTTTTGATTTGCTAATTAATCACCAATCTATCATCTTTGTTGATTGACTAAAATGATAGTGTTTAGCTGGAAGATTTGCTAATTAATCATTAATCTATTATTTGAGTGGTTTAATCTATCATTTTTATCGGAGTTTGACTTTAAGTACTTACATTTTTTGCATTTTAAAATTTGATTATAGATTAAATAATATCGGTTCAAAAGTGACAATTAATCTTTGAATTGTATTTATAGATTCTTTTGCTCTATTTATATTTTTGTCTGAAAGATAATGCTCATAAATGTTAATCGACTAATTAGCAATTTTCAAACCTTGAGGATGAAACCCAAGAGACAAGAGTGTTTAGTTGTTGTTAGAAGCCTCGAATCACACAAATCGAACCAAAACAAAATTTTCAACGGAAAGAAGACAGCAATATATATATATATATATATATATATATATATATATTTCTAATTGAACCCATAAAATACGCTATTGACAAATATTGTTAATCAGTCAATATTACAATGCTCGAACACATTAAAATAAACTAAATATAAATAAAATAATAATATTCCTTGGGGTTGGGCCACTTAACTACACAAGAACCTTATTAATAAATGCAAATTTCAGTTTCCAAACAATTGTATTAAATGCTTCATCTACAATTCCCACCCACCTCTCTTATTTTTCCTCTTTTAACTAATTAAATTTTTTTTAAAAATGTATTCAAAAATTAAAAAATTAAAATCTCTATCACTCTCTCATCACACATGGACCCATTTTTCTTCTTCTTCTTCTTAACCATCAAATGTCAACCGCCTCCTCCTCCTCCTCCGCCTTCCTCTTCCACTCTTCTTTTCCGCCGCCGCCACCACAAGCGTCTAACCACTCTTACCTCACCACTCTAGGCTTTGGCTACTCCATAGCCATAGCTCTTGGTTTCCTCGTTCTCCTCTCTACCGTTCTTTTATCTTCTTACATATGTTGCCGTAACTCTCGCCGACGTACAACCGCCGTTGAATCAAACGGAGATCGTGGTGGTGGCGGAAGTGTGATCCTTCCACGTATAATATTCGTGGCCGAAGAAGATAATGAAGATCTTGAAGCAGGTGACGTCATCATTGGACTTGATCAAGCCGTTATCAACTCTTACCCTAAGTTTCAGTTCTCTAAAGAAACATCCGCCGCCTCTTCCGATGGATTTGGAGGCGGAGGAGATACGACGTGTTCGATATGTTTGTGTGAGTATAAAGAAGCAGAGATGCTAAGAATGATGCCGGAGTGTAAACATTACTTCCATTTATGTTGTTTAGATGCTTGGCTTAAACTCAACGGATCTTGTCCGGTTTGCCGGAACTCGCCGCTTCCGACACCGACATCTACGCCTTTGTCTACACCTCTGTCGGAAGTTGTTCCACTTTCTCAATACGCCGCCGATCGGAGAAGAGCAAGAAGATGAGATTTTTTTACATAGATCCATTCGCCTAATTAGGGTAATATTATTATTATTTGCTTCGTTTCTTTACAACTTTATTGATTTGTAATTAAAAAACTCCGTTGAAAGTGGAGTTTTCCATTAATATTATCGAAACGAAATCCAAATTTTATTCACAAATATTCTTTTTAGTTGACGTTATTAAATTTTTGTTTCTTATTAATACGAGCGGTTAAAAATTAATATATGGTCGTGATTTGTGACGTAAATGATTTTTTTGAGTTTGAATAGTGTAACTTACTTTAGTTTATATATGTCGGAAATAGATGTTTCTAAAGTTGGAAACGAAAAGAGTTAAGGTTAATATTGTTTATTTGGTTTCCCACAAGCAGTTGAATTACACTCGTAGGTCCAAATTTTGAATGGTTGATTACAAAAGTATACTATCTAAATAAAACAAACACTCTACCATATGATGTTAACTACATTTATTTAATTAAGATCATTTTTTTTTTTTTTGCATATGCATAACCAACCGAATTTTAGATTTTTAAAACCGCAAAATAAACTAAATTAATATAGCTGATTTTTTAACTAAATTTTTTGAAAAAAGAAGCTGTAGTCTCATACATTTTTAATTGTTTTGCTTGGATTAATCGGCCTACGATATATGGATTTTGTAATCTAACAATTTATGCTTAATTCAAAATAATCAAGGATTTTATATAAAAGAATGAAGAAGTAGTTTTAATTTAGTAGTATTCGTATCTCATTCGAAATGAGTCTCTATATTTATAATAATGTAAAAACCAACTATTAGACCGATTTATTGGGTCTAAATGTTGACCCAAAAAAAAAATTAGACTCGTAAGTTATAAATGCACGAGGTAAAATAGTCTTGATTGGTACTTCCAAACACCAATGGCAACATGCCTAAATTTCGAGAAGATGCTTGAGTGTAGTGTGAACATATGTTTTGGTACTTTTGAAAATATTTGTTTTGTCATAGATATAATCAAATTCTAATTGACTTAGACTAGTCCACGAATTCGCTTTTATTCCCACGCACTATCTTTGTGGTATTGTTGGAGCTTAGTGCTACTTAATATCTTTGTAATTAAGTAATTAACCACACTTTGATTTGGCAACAAAAGTTTAATAAAATGTAAAAAAAAAGTCATGGAGATGCAATACTTTCTCTTATTATAAAGGACTAGATATTGCAGTGCACGCTGCGTGTGGGTTTAAAAAGAAAAATTGTAAAATTTGTGTGAGTAATAAGATTTTTTAAAATATTTTTTTACATATTAATAGTAGTCATGTATATACATGAAACATTTTTGTCATAGTTAAATTTCAAAAAGTAAATCAAAGATTTTAACTAAAATAAACCATTTAAGATACAAAAGTATATATAAAAATTAATCTACAATGTTTAATTATTTATATTTATTATTTTTATATACTTTTAAATGCTTATAAATTTATTGGCTGTTTTTAATATGCAATTTACATTGAAATATTTATTTTGATATATTTTATTTTATAATGTATTAGTAGAGTTTGTGTTTGAAATAATTTAAATTAAATATGGGTATACATATTTTTTAAAAAACTTACTATAAAAATTATTATACTTCCAGTGTTTGTAATAGATTTTGTACAATAATTTAAAGTTTTCATTCATTGATAGTAAATAAACTTTTGACAAACTATAAATAACAATAATGCATTTGTATTTATTATAAGTATATGCATTTATATGTTATAAACCATTCACAAATTTATTATATTTTAAGCAATATTAATATTTTATTAATTATATTATTACATTCTATTTATATTTACTTTTTTATATATATACTGCATTTTAAAAATACTTGTAAAATATATCCGATTAAAAAGATTAGAAGATTTAGCTACATAGAAACAGTACAAGTACACATAATATTATGTACATACATACAATATAGTATATATTCTATTTATATTCATTGATCATAAGAAAAATGATATTGCCTCTTTATGAATCTATACTATTAAAGGGAGAGCACATTTTTGAGAGTGGACAAAATAAATCTAATATTTACTAAGAATGTCATTGGCTTTTAGTTGAGTTCGAAAAAAGTTTTAAGAAACGAGAAAGCATTTTGGAAAATTTATTTCTCTCTGGCGCGCGGATCCTACGTGGTTGCGGGTCGACCCGGTTTTTTAACAAAAAAAATATTACGAGATGTATCAGGTTCGATTCCCGGGATTACGATTTTGAGGATAATTTTTTATTTTTTCGGTTCTGCTTGTGCCTAAATTCGAGGAACAAGCAAACAAACATTAAGTTCGATTCTATTGAATCGAAATTTTCAAAAATTAGATCTCAAATATTAGTAAAACTTCCATAATATATTTATAACAATATTTTGTTTACATTGTTATCAAAGGTTTGAAATAAATATCTATGTATAATATCTACTGTAACAATAATATCTAAACAAACCCTAATCGAAAAACCCTTATTTACTAAGCCTATAAATTAACATGAGTTTCCACAGAAATCATAACACCTCATTCAATCTCCATATTATATTCTTCATCCGGATTCTACAAACGTTGTTCTAAAAAAATTCGAAATATTTCAGAT
>OVBE01015263.1:0-11578 GCA_900406425.1 Iberis pinnata | reverse complement strand
CCCAAAAAATTGGACCAATAATACTCTGACACGTAGGCGTTTCTTAACTGATCTTAAAAACTTAATCTAAGACTCGATGCTTGTATAATCTTAATTAAAATGTTTAATTTTTTGCCTAAATAAACCTAAATACATGTTAAGAACTAGTTAAGAAACACTAATGGACCTGCTCTTAGAATCTATTTTGTTGACTATCCTTTTTATTTTTCTATTCTCCTTTACCCTTTTTGATATGCTTGTTACTTTTAAGGGATTTACTTTAAACATTAGCCATATTTACTTATTCATTAGCTTCTAGTTTCTGATCTTTTCTTTTGTCTACCGTAATGCCTCTTTTCCTTTTATTTTATTTTTTGCTAGGGGTGGGCAAAATATCCAAAATCCAAACCCAAATCCAAAACCGATCCGAAAAGTCAGGTTCAGATCGGGTTCGAATGTTGTAAAATAACCGATTGGAAAGTATAATTGTTTGGTTCGGATAACTGAATCCAATCAGATATATCCGAACTAATTTCGGATATCCGAACCAATTTCAGATATCCGAACCAATTTCGGATATCCGAAAATATCCAAATTAATTTCGGATATCCGAAAGTATCTGAACCAATTTCGGATATCCAAAAATAATCAAACTAATTTATTAACTCTAAGTTTCGTATCTTATAATAAACCAATAGTATAATTTATTTTAAATCCCCATTCACGCGAAACTGATCCGCCTCCGTTTCTACTTTACGCAAGCTGGTGTCGTTAATATCTCAACCATTTATGTGTGAAATCTGCCACTCTAAACGAGTTTAAATATTATTGATGAAAAAATATCATAAGTTATAGAAACAAATGAGTTTTTCGGTTTTTTTGGATTGTGTATCCAATTATACAATTTAAGCAAGAATTATTATAGTGCAGAGTTGGCCATGACTATTCACAAATAAAAAAATATAATGGAGAGCTAGTAAGAGTTAGTGTTTTAACGGTTATTATTATTATTCACATATCAAACATTAATAATTTATATATATATATATATATATATATATGTTACATAATAGCTTTTTTGTCAAATGGAATAATATAAAAGCCCAAAAGGCGAAGGTTCATTACAAAATTAGGCTATATAAGCCTTAAAAAGAGCTGCAACCAAATAGCAACTATCAGAGAGATTAACTTTAGATAACTGCAGAGCATAAAAGATGCAGAGTATAAAAGATGCAGAACTGAAGTGAACACCAGAGATACATGGAAAAAAAAGGACACTCTCTAAGCTAAAGTCGACATAACCCAGGAAGGAATACCTATTTGAAGATACGATTGAAATCTTCCCGAGTCCACGACACTATGACTAATGAGAGTGGCCTCCTTGTTCGATGTTTGATGCGCAAATTCACATTTCCATTTAGAGAACACCTGTAATTTGTCCAAAATGTCAAATGAATGAGCTTGTAACATGGGCCAATCTGGAGATCTCATGACTGCACCAACAAGATCTTTGGGACCAAAGGAAACAACCACTTTAGGAAAGTGAAGAGATGCCATGCTCTCCAAAGCCCAAGTTATTGCCAACAATTATCCCTCCCATTTCGATTCAACCTGAGAGAAAGCACGGCGGCTATACAAGATGAAGTCTCTATTAGAATCCCTGACTACCCAAGCTGCACCAGAAAGAGACTTTCGTTTTGACCAAGCTGAAGCCAAGTTACATTTGATCCAGTGAGGTGGGAAAGGGGACCAGACTTGGTGATATGCTGTAGACTCTGGTGGATGATGATTGTCACTGCTTTGAGAGAATTCTTGAGCATGAAACAAGCCTCTGCTTTTAATTTTATTTTTAACAAGAATTCAATTCCTGAAAACATTAACCCTTCAAAAATAAGGTTATTTCTCCTTTTCCACATGAACCAAATAACCCACGGGAACAATCTTCTTAAACTTGGTGGAATTGAGTTATTCTTCTTGAGACCTAGCAGGTAGAAGATATTTACAAAAATAGAGGATTCATGGAAGCTTTGAGGTGGAGAGGGGATGTCAAACAATGCCCAGACCTGACGAGCAAAGGAACATGAAAAGAGAACATGGTTTGGAGATTCTCCTTCGTTCCCACAAGACTGACATCCTGTATCTAATCGAATACATTTTTGCTGCAACAAAAATGAGAAACATGATAGCTTGGCTGATAGCTTTCCAGATAAACAATTTGATTTTCAAAGGAGCCTGAATAGACCATATCTGATTTTTAATATCATTTGTTGAGGGTTGAGAAGTAGCATGATGCAGGAATCCTAATTTATAAAGCTGAAAAGCTAGAGAGTATCCAGAATTGACTGTGAAGTTGCCACTTCTTGTGTGCTGCCATACCCAGTAATCCTCAAACGAAAGACAAGGCTTAAAGGCTTTGATTAAGATAACATCTTCTGGGTAAAAAAAGGTCTCTCAGCATATCTCGATTCCAATCCCCAGATGTATGGTCTATAAGATCAGACACTCTCAAATCAATATTAATGATGGGATTTTTGATTAGTGGTATCCTCATTGTACCATCAAAGATCCAGCTATCCATCCATATATTTAGTGAATGTTCAAACCCTTACTCAAAAGATTTCTACCAAACATCAAACTTCTCCACCCGTATGATGGTCTTTTTGGGGTTCGAGCCTCTAAAATAGAAGAATTTTTGAAGTATAAGTTTTTTAGAATTTGAGCCAAAGGACTTTGAGGGTTTTTAATTATCCTCTAGACCTGCTTAGCCAGGAGGGATTGGCTGAAACATAAGACATCCTTGAACCTGATGCCTTCTAGATGTTTTGGTAAACATAATTTTTCCTAAATAACCCAATGGATTTTCCTCCTACCTTCAATTGCATTCCACCAGAAGTTTGACATTGCTGCTGTTAGGGCTTTGGCAGAGGATTTGGAAAGGTTAAAACAAGAAAGAGCATAGATTGGCATAGCTTGTGCAACAGATTTAGGAGTATTTCTTTTCCACCTTGAGATAGAATTCTAGCATACCATGAGCATAATATGTTACTCGTCCTTTCATGAAGGTAAGCTAAGATTTTTACCTTTAAGCTACTAAAGCATTCAGGTAAGTGCCCAAGCCTCCTTCATCCTAAATCCCTGAGATCTCTTTAATATTTGCTTTCATAATTGGATCAGTGTTGGCTCCAAATGATATTGCAGATTTAGATAAGTTTATTGCTTGACCCGACATGTCTCCATAAAGCTCTAGGGTTTGGAAAAGATTTCTGACCTGGTTTTCTTCTGTTGGGCGTAGGAAGAGGCTATCATCAGCAAACAACAGGTGACTAACAGCCTTTCCATTGGGACTTAGTTGTAGACCTTGAATCTTGTTTTCTCTTTCAGCCTTTTCCATTAAATAAATCAAGCCCTCTGTGCAAATTACGAACAAGAAATGTGAGATTGGATCACCCTGTCTTAATCCTCTCTCATGTGAAATCATACCAAAAAGAGAATCATTAATCAACACTGAGTTTGTAGGTGAAGATACACACTCCATGATCCATTGTTTCCAAATTTCATCAAACCCTATTGTTGTCATTATTGTCTTTAGGAACAACCATTCGATTATGTCGTATGCCTTGGACATATCAGTCTTGATTGCAATCTCATTTACCAATAGAGACTCGTCGGTTTGAAGTGCATGGTTGAACTCGTGGGTTATTAGAATATTGTTTGAGATTAACCTACCAGGGACAAACGCATATTGAGTAGGACTGATGATTTGAGGAAGGATTATCTTCAATCTTTCTGGAAGAATCTTTGAAATTATCTTATAGATAACTGAACATAGGCTAATAGGCCTGAGATCTACCATTTTGTTTGCATTATCCTTCTTGGGAATTAGGCACATCAAAGTATAGTTCCATTCTTTGGGTAGAGTGGTTGTGTAAAAGAACTGTTGAATCTCAGATGTTACTTGGTTCCCAACAAATTCTTAGTAGCTCTGAAAAATTTTAGCAGTCATTCCATTAGAACCACGGGCTGAGGTAGGATTGATGGAGAATGCTGCCTTTTTAACTTCCTCTTTTGTTACAATTCTAGTCAGCTTCCTATTCATTTCTAAAGTCACCTTGTTAAGGAAGGTGACAAAAAGTTAAGGATCAATCAAAGGTCTGGAGGAGGAGAACAGATTTGTGAAATATGCAGCAACCATTGACCCTTTTGAAGCTTCTGAGTGATGTTGAATACCGTTTCCATCGACGAGAAATTCCAGCCTTCTTTTGATTCTCTGAGACTTTACAGAAGCATAAAAAAACTTAGTATTACAATCTTCTTTCAACTAACTTTCTCGTGCTTTTTGACTCCAAAATGATTCATCATCTTTATAAGGTAGCTTCAATTGTAATTTTAGATCTCGTAAAGTATGATAAGAAGGAGAAAGGCTTGATTTAGCTTGATTTAGCTCGATTTAGCTTGATCCAATTGTTCCTGCAGCCAAATAATTATCGATTCTGCATTGTGACAATTCTCTTTTTTCTATTTATAGAGAACTTTCTTACTTCTCCTTATCCAATTTGTTACATAATTGATGTGGCCTGGTAATCTGATTGACCATGTCTGTTTTAGCGCATTTAATACTTCTTGGTTTCCAGCTAATCTTTTATCAAACTTAAACATGCCTCTTTTGCTTTCTTGTTAAGAGGTCTATGATCGGATCCTTGATTGGGAAGGAAAATCTGATTTAATTCAGGAAACAATTTCAGCCATAACTTTTTTCCAAAACACCTATCTAGCTTGCACTGGATCCATTTATTGTATCTCCACCCACTCTATGATAAATTGTTGCCATGTGATGTTAATTCTTTCATCTCACATATCTGCTGCATATTAGAAAAGTCTTCAAACGATCTAAAGCTTGTTGGCCCACCCAATTTTTCTCCATTTGATTTTATTTCATTAAAATCACCAAACATGCACCATGGAGATCTTCTATTAATGCCAATCCTGATTAGTCTTTCCCAAAAGATGTGTTTGAGACTATGGTTTGGTTCACCATAAACACACAATATAAAGAACTGAGAATTTTCAAAACCTACTTTCAGATCCAAAAGGTTTTTACAAAAAGATAAGACCTCAATACACACAGAGGTTTTCCAAAATAAGGCGAGACCTCCACTTAATCCTATTGGATCTACAGTGAGAAACCTATCATATATGAGCCATGCTTGAACTTCAACTAGAGCATTTCTTTTCTTCTTTATTTCCATCAAAAATAGTATATCAGGGAAATAATTTTTTCTTATCTCCCTTAGTCTTAGAATCACCAAGTCTTGAGTATCCCAAGCTCTTGGCAATTCCAGTTCAAGAACGACATTAAATTCTTGGCAGCCCCTCATCGGGGTCTGCCAATCCAGCTGAAATATTTGATTTCTTTGAGCTTCCAAAACCTTGAGGAGCAGCCTTTCTTTTTTCCATGATTCCAATTAGGCTGCCTTCTTTCATAGCCATTTGGATGTTTAGATCCGGCTGATTGTCCTTGAGTTTCCTAGTATACTTCTTAAGTCTTTTTTTTTTTGTTTGTAACTGCTTCTGTTTAGTTTCGGAAGAACCACCTACCGAAGAAGTGGTCCTATTAACCGTTGAACAAAAAATGAAAGGCTCTGTCTGGGCTGGTAATTAGTTCCTTGACTTTCTTCTTGTATCATGGTCGTTGTAGAAATCTAGGGAGACAAGTAATGACCCAGCGTTAATGGCTGACTCCATAAGCTTTGGTGTTGAAGCTTGAATTTGAGGCCATGATTTGTTGTTGGAAGAACTGTCGTAGTCAAAAACTATACATTTCCCTTTTGGTGAGCTATAGGAGAGGATTTGTGGTTTTTCCAAACTACGTGCTACATTCTGAGATAAGGAAATGAGAACAACTTCTCTAACATATTGATTGACCCTAGCTATCTTGATTGTCAGGTCATCACCACAAGGAGATAAGAGATATCTTCTCATTTCTTCTAAAACCACCTCAGCAATGCGATCTCCTCATTTCTTCTAAAACCACCTCAGCAATGCGAGGTCTTCCTGAATTTGGGTTCAGACCCACTTGATTCTCAACTAGCACATAACAGCTTAAAGTAATTTTTATAATATATAAGCTATATAAAACATAGTATCATTTTTCTTTTAGTATATAATATAACTTTACTTTTCATATCTTTAAAATAGTACAATACAAACTAACAACTATCACATACTAATATATGTCAAATTAGAATATAATAAAAATGATTAATAGAAAAAAAAGGATATAATCAAAAATAGCACAAAAAACTAGTTTTATTTCAAAAATATCACACACTCCCCAAAGTTCTAAAAAACCACATTTTTCAAAAAAATCAAAAAAATGTTATTGTTCCAAAAATACCACAAAATTTGAAATAACTTTAAACCTTCAAATTTAAACCCTAAAACCCCAAAACTAAACCATAAACTCTATTTAGTGAACTCAAACCCAAAATTTTAAATTTTAAACCTTTCAAATTCACTTTTTATGTTTGTGGTATTTTTGTAACATTTGAGATTATGATATTTTTGGAACTTTTAGGAGTATAGTATTTTTAGAATTTGAATATCATTTGATGGTATTTCAAAAAATTACTAGTATTGNAAAACTAAACCATAAACTCTATTTAGTGAACTCAAACCCAAAATTTTAAATTTTAAACTTTTCAAATTCACTTTTTATGTTTGTGGTATTTTTGTAACATTTGAGATTATGATATTTTTGGAACTTTTGGGAGTATAGTATTTTTAGAATTTGAATATCATTTGATGGTATTTCAAAAAATTACTAGTATTGTTATCTTAGGATACATTTGAAGCAAATTCAGGGTCTTTTCGGAGAAGCGTCAGATAGCGCCAGGCAATGACGACAACTAGGAACAAAATAAAACGAGGATGACAGAACTAAACGCTGGTGAGGGAGGTCTTGCATAAGAATGAAAATATTACATGATTAAATAACTTACAAGAATTGTAGAGGGGCCTTATAATGAATGAAATAATCATCACATGATTAATAACTTAGTGAAATGATTTTCTAAGAATCATCACCAAAAACGGTCAACAGTATTTTGTTGAAAGTAATAAAAGAATGAGAGGGTCAAAATAATAAGAAGAGAAAGTTATACAGAAGATAAGCAAAAAGAATCAAAGATTTGGTCAAATCCTAAAAGAAACCGATAGTGTGTGGTTAAAGCTTTTCTATGTTGCTTCTTCCTCTTCTTCTCCCATATTTAACAAAATCAGATACTGAATATATGCTTCCTGTATTGTTAGAGATCAGCCATTTTGTTAGGTTACGGCTTTATTAGCCCTTTCACTTTCAGTCGTTTAAAGCCAAAGCCACCACCACAATGATTCTTTATCTTCATTTGCTCCTCGCTCCTTTTTCTGTTTGGAATTACTATTACTTCTTCTTGCCTATTACTACTACTACTATTGCTACAACTATATCTTCCTTCATGATCTTGCGATTTCTTCGTTTTTTTAACTTCCTAATCTCATAATAATAAACACAAAGAGAATATCACCATTATTAACTATATAAAATTAGCTGTTACATTAGTGAGTGTATAAAAATGTGTACCTGATGATTCTCAAAATCTCTTGTATCGAGTATGACTGTTCTGTTTTCAGACTTTACCGAAGAACGGCGCTTCACTCTAAAAGTCTCGGAGTCAGAATCGTCATTTGCCTCATTTTCCAAGACGGGGCTTCCCGATTGCAATTGGCAATTCTCTATCCTGGTATTAAAGTCAAAGTATATACTAGAATACGGTGTATATCCGTCTTCTTTTGCAGCTGCTGCAAGTGTGATTAACGATGGGTAGGTATACGAATCTTCATCAGTTGCTCTGCACAAATCTGATATTTCATCTTCCTTCTCAAACTTTTTTGCTGCAGATTCCATGACTTCAATGTTATCCCTCAAGAAAAGGGTACGCGTTGTCCCGCATGGGAGGTCAAGCTTATCAATATCTAAGACAATTATACTGTTAATTAGAAAACAATAATAGACGTTTTGTAAATGGATATTACAGATAAAAGGCTTTACCATGCCGGAGACAGACTGGGTGTGAGTAACATTTGCAGTTTATAAATGCCAAATAGCAATCCCGTTTACACAAACTGCATACGATGGTTCCATATGTATTTGAAACAAGGCTTGTGCATGATCTTGACTTCATCAGAGACCATCGAGCCAGATGAAAATAACGAATCATATGCACAAATGCCACCTTGATGCTATGGTGTCCTGACAATTCTGTAGGTGTAAAATCCAGATTCTCTGATTTTGAATTTGAGTGTAAAAGCATTGCTTCTTTACAAATCAATTCTTCATGAGGAAGTAATGGCACTCTGTTTAGATGAGCATACCGGCAACTAGCAATAGCTCCAAATGGAAACCAGTCACCCATCGCAAAGTTCACCGCCTCACCACAATTAAAGCCTGGAAGGTTTTTCACAATTTCATCAGCTCCCAGACCAAATAATAATATGAATCTAGAATAAAAATGTTTCACCATGGCTGAAACCAGCATGATAAGCCCTAGGGAATGTAACCACGAACTCTCCAGGTTTTTGTACAGCCTTGTACACAGGCACATCATGATCCAACAGAATCTTTGGTGGGAAAATAGTTGTTTTCCCTAGAAGCACATCATAGGCTCCATCTTCTCCATTAGTTGAAAGAATATCATCATTGTACACACATTCTGTAACCACCTTTTCAAACTTTACAGCTGCAGAACCTGGAATCCCATACCAAGTTTTTGATGCTCCACAATGTTGATAGTTAATGCTGTTTTTACAAGGAATGATTAAGATATCTTTAGTAACTTAAACCAAACTTCATTAATTGTTTTTACCTGTACAAATAATGGTCCTCAACATGCCAGGCAAACATACTAAACAGCATTCCAATGTAAAGCATGGGTTCAGTGACCCCCTGAAAAGAGCAAATCCAAGTTAACAGAAACTTCTCATGTGACCTTAAGACAAAATATAACAGTACTACTTGTGTAACATACTGGAATGGATGTTTCCAGAAGGCGCAGTGTAGACTTCGGTAGCCTGGAAACTTTCTGTAAGAGGAGATATGGAAGGCAAATAAGTACCAAATGTAAATGACCAACCATATATTTTCCCTAATGCTTAACCAAAAAGAGAAAGATAAAGACGCTCAAGTTGTAGTAAATCAATACATTCAAGTTCCATTTGCTGCTTCCTAGTGGGTCACCTGGTGCAGATGAAAATGCGCTACCATCGACATCACACGCATACTCGACTGTTTCAGTCTTGCCACCCGCAATTTCCTTCCAGAATTCTTTCTCCAAGAATGAATCGGGCAAAGAGCCACCACTGCAATATCTACGTGCAAATACTTTGTTCGCCATTTTCTCATAATCACGAAATGTATATGTCCTGAGTCGTTTACAGATAATCAAATACAACCTATAATGTAAAAATGTCGAGCTACATGATTCAGGATTTAATACAAACCTCCCGCTCATGAAGAAAGTAACTTTATCATCAGAATCCCATTCAGCCAGTCGAAGGGGTTGTACTCTAGTAGTGAACTTAAAGTTTGATTTTTCTTTCATCAGCACTGCGCCTGCAGGAACAGTTGCTGACATAGGAGATATGATCTTGCAAATACCTGCGAAAGAAAGTGTTGAAATAAAAGATTGGACAGAAAACATAATGAGAATGATTAAGTCTACTATGTTGCCTGCATAACATGCTCTTTCCATTCAATACATTTGTCACTGATATTGCACACAATACCAATCAATGGCATCAAGTTCAAATAACATATGCAGCCAATAAATTAAGAAGCACAGGTCAACTCCTATATTACTAATCTTTGCATATTGAGATTTCAGTTTTACCATATTTTGAAGCTTCTGGAAAAATCTTCTGCAAATAAGTCAAAGGATCTTCAAACTCGTCCTTTGTTGGTCTGTAGACAGGACACTCTGAAAGTCGCTCAGTCCATATCAGAGAATCTGCCTCAAACTTCTCCATTTTTACCTTCAACGACCCACCTTTACCAAAAGATTCCCCATTCACTTTAGATATTGTGTCACTAGAAGTAACCCGTAATTTCATTCCACATGAGGCAGAAGGTGGTCTCAAAGCATAACATCCACTTCTAGCAACAGTGCTGAAATCTACTGTTTCATTGACATAGTCTGATCTCAGTTTTTGAAGCCTTTTACGTTTCAGATATTCTAACCCATCCTTAGCATCTTTCGACAAACAGATGCTCCTTTCCGCCTGAAAAATCTAAGCGTTAGCTAACATTCTTCATAGTCAAACATACATATAGTACACAATAGGTCCACCATTCACACTTAACCCAATATAGATACAACATATTTAACTCCCATAAAAGCTAAGAAACATAAAAGTGAACACAGAAAATGGAAACAGTCAACACCAAGAAGTATTAAAAAGCAAAAGCCATTTTCACTTCCAGATACCGCCTTATCTCTTTGACCAATACTCTACAAAGTCAAAGAATGTGACAGTTTCCAATTCCAACACCTTCAAAGAACGCGAGTCAAAAACCATCGACATCTTCTTCTACAACACACAATTGTTTGACATATCGAGATTCGTCGGCACTTCAACTAAATCACAAGTTCACACGTGGCATTTAGATAGAAAGAAACGTGTGAGAATATCCATTAACGATGAAATTACGAAGCAGAGATAAGAAGAACCAATCTATCAATAAACAGAAATCGGATTCTAGGAAAATTCGATTAGTGTAAGAGACCTGATCTATGGAAATCGTTAGTAACAAAATTAACGCAAGTAGATGGCTAAAACAGGTCTTACGACGGAGAAAATTGACTAAAACCTGGAAATCAGAGAGGGAAAATCATCTCACCATGGCATTCTGTCTCTGTAAGCTCCCGGGTTCCTCAACCAACCACAAGAAACACAAAGGAAAGAACAGAAACAAAACCCTAGATCACGATCTTGACAACCAAAATCAATACACAGCCTGGCATGCAAACACGGTAAACCACATTCTACGAAAAAGCCACGAAACAAGCCAGGACAGAGTCAAACGCGGAGTCCGAATCGCCGCGTTGATCCAACGAATATCAAAATCAACCATACATTATCCACCAGAGAAATATTACAGCCTATATCCGACGTGAAAAGAAAGCTGTTACCGGAAGGGGAAACGGTTATCCGCCGGAGAAATCGGTATTCCCGGCAAAGAGGAGAGAGAACTGTAGATGCTAAAAAAGAACCAAGAGAGGATGAAACTTGGAAAACCGGGAAAAGTTGTTAAGAAATTATTATTTATAGTTTTATTCTTATCTGTTTACTCTAGTGGTCACCGTTTTTTGTTAATTATACTAAGACAAAATCTTTNATTCTATTTATTTCAGAAAAATATATTTATTATATTATAAAGTTTTTGAAGTTATATTGATATATATTTTTTTTTAGTTTATGATTTGATACGTTAAGTTATAAAGTTTTAAAGTATATGTATTTTTTATATAGAGTATTATTAATTTTACAAAAATATATCAATATTGTC
>OVBE01015261.1:0-11579 GCA_900406425.1 Iberis pinnata | reverse complement strand
ACTAGATTCGCCCTAGGCTGCCAAGAATTTGAAGGCTGTCCATAACCGGACATCATGAAAGAACCATTCCGAGAAACCTGAGACTGAAATTGTTGTAGTTGACTGCACCTCTTGGCACTATGGCCATGAACACCACAAATTTGACATTTCCCATTGTAGGGTCTTGGTGTCCAGTTTCTGGAGTTTTTGTTTGGTGGAGGGCCACTCCATTGATTTGAACGCGCCTAGTACGTTTGGGACTTGTTACGGTTTGTACAATGTTGGCAGAGATTGGCATGTGAACCGGCGTCGGTGTAGTAAGCAATTTCGCTTCATGGTTGAGGAGCTTCTCATGAAGCTCAGGTATTGTTGGTGACTTGTCACGACCATCCATCTGATCAACGACGGATTTATATTCCTCCGGTAAGCCGCCTAAAATCTGGTCAATTTAGTCTTCATGTTCCATCATTTTTCCCAATACTGCAAGTTGATCAAACTTAGTGATGAGTCCTTCAATATACTCATCAATTATCTTGGTGCCTTTCGTCCATTGTTGAAGATGGTGTTTGAGCTGTTTAATGTGTCCGCGACTCGGCTTGGCATAGGTTGTGGAGAGTTGATCCCAAATTTCAGCGGCAGTGGTAGATCGAGAGACAATGGGCTGAACCGCCAGAGATATAGCGCCAAGAAGAGCGCTATATATGAGTTTATCTTGCCTTTTCTAGTGAGTAAAAGCAGGATTGGTAATGGTGGTGCCATCAGTAGTGATAGTAGGAGTTGGAGCCTGAGAGGATCCTTCAAGATGTTGAACAAGATCATAGCCATCGAGGAGGGCATGAACTTGTTTCTGCCAGACAAGGTAGTTGGTGGTGGTGAGCTTCGTAACGTTCATCATATTGACGTTAAGGAGTTGCTGGGAATCAGAGAGATTGATAGTATCAGGAGAGGAGTTATCTGAGGGAGCCATAGAGAGCGGCTGAGTTGAATGAGAGAAGAGAAAAAAAAAAATTTAGGGTATCAACAGCTCTGATACCATAAATAAATATGATTCAACTTATTCCTTCATTATACGTTATTACATTGTTATATACACATATTGAATTATACATACGGAAAGTGTACAGAGAGAATCATGGTCATGACTTGAATATGACGATATCACAGGGATTTGATTGAGATTATAAACATTCCTTAACAGTTACTACTAATGGATTTTGTGGTATTTATGAAAAGAGAGAAATGATATGGTCTTTAATAATATGCAATGGGACTAATGGACACTTTGTCCCTCATGAAAAAATAATATTCAAAGCGGTTTCAAGCTAATTATGACCTGACTGATGCGGTAACAAGGACACATCTCTGTGACTTGGAGCTAATTGGGGATCTACTAATGGGAAGTACTAAGTCTAATTTGGGTCATGGAATCCTTAGATTGCAAATAATAGAATTGTAATTTCTTTATCACATACTCCAAAGAACTTACAAACTTAGTGCGACAACTAGCTGAGTTGGATATCCTCCAAAAAGTTATTCCAGGCTTTTTACTGCTTCATAGAAGAGGGAAAACAACAAAAAAATCAGATATGTTGGCCAAAAACGGTTCGCACGATTTTTTACCTTTATGATTTTTTTTTTTCTATTAAAAGATTTTCTATTGAAGGCAATAATTTACTAGCCATGAAAATATAAAATAAGAACAACGTTAGCATTAAATTACAAGCAATATAAGCCTTAATCTAAAAAATGATATAAAAAGATACTAGAAAGCTAAGCAAGAAGCAGACTTGGAAACGACTAATGAAAATCTGACTCGGCGAAACAAACCCGACAGCATAAACAAACGGAAGAACATCAGTTTAATCCAGAACAAGAAAGACAACAACTATGCTGAGAAAAAGCCATCATGAACTAGCCGAACCTAGTCGACCCAAACCAAGAGCTTTGGAAAAGAAGGAAAAATCGAGCAACAACTAACCATCACCAAGATACAACCACAAAGCTACTAATCCTTTAAATCCTAAATCAAACCCAGCTAACCAAACTCGAGCTCACAAAACAAAACCTGAAGAAGATTGAAATACCTACTAACCCGAGGGTAGAGGTTAAGACAAAGAAAGAGATGAGGTCAGAAGATGCTGTCGAAGTGAGGAGGAGGGAGGAAGAACACACTAACAACAACATGAACTAGCTCCAATGCGTACCCAACATAAGCCCAAACTAGAGAACCACCCAAGAGAGAAGATCGAGTCCAAGATACAGAAACAAAAGAACTGGAAGATGCCAATCCACCTTGAGCAGAGGAAAGGAAGAAAGTGGATCCTTCCACAGTCACAAGAAGAGGTAGAGGCGAGCAAGGAGGGTGGAGAGGAAGTAACCAAGACAAAGCGCCAACATCGGACTCACTGAACAAACCAAACCAGGCAAGATGCAAAACACTAGAAAACAAGGAAACAAAGAATAACAACCGGCACAACCTGAAAAAAGCAACTTGCAGGGATAGAGATGCGAGACCCAAATCCCAGACTGAACCACAACAAAAAAGCTAAGTGGAGAAGAACCATCACTAACCAGACATGTCTTCGGATCCAGAGAGTGAAAAAACTTCGACAACACCCGAATCTCCTAAAAGGCTCTGAAACCGCCACACACAGAGCTGAGGGTAAGCTGATGGAACCAGTTGAGATCCAAACGAAGCACCACTGTAAGAGACAAAACCTCCTCTGTTACTCAGTCTTCAAAAAGCCAAAGAGAAGGATAAACCCAAGAAAGAGACGCTGGATAGTCAGAACTTGCCACCGAAAGCTAAAATGAGTGGACGAAGGAGATGCTATCTGAATCCTGATCGAACCAAAACTCACCGCTAGAACCTCACAAAAAAGCTTGTAGCAGAGCCGATAAAGAGAAGAGAATATCACAGAAGTGACCCTCTCACGGCAGGATGAACCACTGGAGAGGGAGAAGCAAAAACTTGAAGTGCGGCGCTTAAGATTTCAACGAGAGAAATAAACGCCGTTTAAAGGCTAAGTAAAATAATGTTTGAAGATCGAAAAATCACTAACTTTTGTGAAAAAGGTGTTGATGTTAATACATTTGCCCAACGCTATCAACTAAAACCAACTTAGAACATGAGATGTGGCAACATTTATTAAATTTAGTGATCGTTTATCAAAACACGAATTAATTGCTATATTAAGCTTTCATCCAACTCATAGTGGTTTTAAAAATAAAACTCCTAAACCAAATTATAATCGTTAGTAAGTTGAGTAACAGAGGACAACAAATAAAAAAAAACTTCGTAAACGTAAACTTATTTGTGCGCATATTTGCAAATGCATCATCAAAGATTCACAGAGTTTCTTTGTTTTGATTTTTCCTATGAATTTTCGTAAACCCTTTAATTCCCATAGCTCATATAAACATATTATAAGCAAAAAGAAGAAGAAGAGAAATCTCCCAATACTTGAGGTTGAGGAGGAAATCAACCCCATAGACAAAACAGAGAGCTTTGCCATGAAGCGAGATTCAAGTTATGAATTCTGGCAAGACATTGCAATCGATGCTCACATGGGAAGCCATAAGAGCCAGAGTTTCGATTCCCCACAAAGCCTTGAAGATATCACACTCGACGTGGATGAGGATACAAACAACGACACACCGGTAACAACCACATCTGGATTAGATGGTTCGAAAGAAACGAGAGTCTCTTTCAGAATTAACAGTTCAACAACCAATAATCTATCCGGTTCGGTACGTTCATGTACCTCTTCGGGTTCTTTTTCCTCGGCCACAATGCGGATAAATCTAGAGCAGCAAGAGGAAGAAGAGGTAGTTATCAGATCCACATCGATGAGAAAAACAGAGCTTGTCTCAAGGGCTAAAGCAAGATCGAGGCTCATAGATCCACCACATGAAGAGGAACAACAGTATTCGAACTGGATTGGGACATCAGAGCAATTAAAATCCGGTTTACTTGGAAGACAATCAGATATTGAAGAAGAGGATGATTCATTAGCTGATGAAGATGTTCCAGAAGAATACAGAAAGTCGAAAATGGACGCGATAACGTTGCTTCAATGGCTAAGCTTAATCACAGTCATTGTTTTATTAGTATTGAGTTTAACGATTCATTCTTGGAGAAACACAACTCTTTGGAAACTTCATTTGTGGAAATGGGAAGTTGTCTTTCTAGTTCTCATATGTGGAAGGCTAGTTTCTGGGATTATAATCCAAATCAACGTGTTTTTCATCGAAAGAAACTTCCTTTTGAGAAAGAGAGTTCTTTACTTCGTTTACGGTGTAAAGACGGCTGTTCAGAACTGTCTCTGGTTAGGGTTACTTCTTCTCGTTTGGCATTTCTTGTTCGACAAGAAAGTAGAAAAGGAAACACAAAGCTATTTTCTTTTATTAGTTACTAAAATCTTGATGTGTTTCTTGTTGAGCACTGTATTATGGTTAATCAAAACATTGGTGGTGAAAGTACTAGCATCATCGTTCCATGTTAGTGCTTACTTTGATAGGATTCAAGAAGCTCTGTTTCATCATTACTTGATCGAGACGTTATCTGGACCACCAATGCTTGAACTCAGCAAGATTGAGGAAGAGGAAGAGGAAGAGAGAGCACAAGAAGAGATCTACAAGATGCAAAAAGCAGGTGCTGATTTATCACCAGATCTTTGTTCTGCTGCTTTTCCGGCCCCGGAAAAGAGTGGTAGTGGTTTCAAGCTTTCTCCGATCATACCAAAGACTGGAACTGATAATGGAATCACAATGGATGATTTACATAGAATGAATCAGAAGAATGTTTCAGCTTGGAACATGAAGAGGCTTATGAAGATTGTGAGAAATGTTTCGTTGACTACATTGGACGAGCAAGCAATTCAAAACTCATCTGAAGATGAATCAACTAGACAGATACGAAGCGAAAAAGAAGCTAAAGCAGCTGCAAGAAAGATCTTTAAGAATGTGGCTCAATCTGACACAAAGTGAGTCTTCTCTTAATTTCTTTAAGATTTTCATCAGAGTCTAATGGAAGAACAGGTACATTTACTTGGAGGATTTGATGAGATTTTTGAGAGCAGACGAGGCGATTAAGACAATGAGTCTCTTTGAAGGTGCCTTAGTGACCAAAAAGATTACCAAATCAGCCTTGAAGAACTGGCTGGTAAATTCTCCTACACAAAAAAGATCACATTCCAGTTTTTCAGTTGTTGATTCTTCTTAATTAGGTGAATGCATTTAGAGAGAGAAGAGCACTTACCCTGACACTAAACGACACGAAAACAGCAGTGAACAAACTCCATCAAATGATTAGTTTTCTCACAGCAATAGCCATTGTTGTCCTATGGCTAATCCTTCTTGAGATTGCTACTTCCAAGTATATTCTGTTTTTAACTTCACAAGTTGTTCTCTTAGCCTTCATGTTTGGGAACTCTCTCAAAACCGTCTTCGAATCAATCATCTTCCTCTTCATCATTCACCCTTATGATGTTGGTGATCGTTTACTAATCGACACTGTAGAGGTACAAAAATTAAAACATTTGTGTAATATAGAGTCGGTCTTGAGCCCAAGCAGAGCAAATATGAATTTGCGGTTATTTTAAAAAATTTAAATTTATAGTTACGAAAATGGTCTTATATATGAAAAATTATGCAAATCTGGTCTAGTTTTTTCGTTCTACATTGTGGATTTTAAAATCTCAAAGCCGACATGTATATTTACTGAATCTGTTAAGGTAATGAACAAGATCAAATTTACAGATGGTGGTGGAGGAAATGAACATACTAACAACCGTGTTCTTGAGGAATGACAATCTAAAGATTGTGTATCCAAATATACTTTTGTGGCAAAAAGCAATCCACAATTACAATCGTAGTCCGGACATGGGAGATGCAGTTGAGTTTTGTGTCCACATTACAACTCCTCCTGAAAAGATTGCTGCAATCAAACAGAGAATCTCAAGGTAACCAGGCGAATTTTCACATTGTTTTATAAACTATGATATATNTTTTTTTTTTTTTTTTTTTTTTTTCCGCGAAACTACCATAGTTATATTGATAGCAAACCAGAATATTGGTACCCGAAAGCCATGATCATAGTAAAGGATGTGGAAGATTTGAACATTGTGAGGTTAGCTATATGGACATGTCATAAAATTAATCACCAAGACATGGCAGAGAAATTCACAAGAAGATCCTTTCTTGTTGAGGAAGTTGTCAAAATTCTTACAGAACTCGACATTCAGAACCGGTTTCACCCACTTGACATCAATGTCAAAACCATGCCCACTATTGTCTCCAGTACAGTCCCACCAGGCTGGTCACAAAACCCTAATTTAGGGTAATTCTATGTGTCTCTTTAAGCGGACTATATTTTTGCTATCTAAAGTGAAGTAATCACTTCTCGAGGAGTGTTTGTGTGCATATGTATATAATATAATATATATGAAGGTGGAAGCAAAGAAGGAATATTTTCAGTTTGTGAAAGTGACTCTCCAGAAGTTATAACTTGTATTTTGAATGCTTAATCCCAATATCCTTATAAATTATTTCTCTCTACAGTTTCTCCAAATTACGAGTTTATTTAACAAAGTTATGAATAGTCTCCTTTTGAACCATGGGTAAGTGTGAAGAAAGCGCAAATAGACTCTCAAATCCACAAACTCTTGTTTATTTATTTTAAATCAAAATCTCATAATGTTTTTATAAATTAATACAATTTCATGAGACTACAAATTTCAATTGATTTTGACTCTCACCCTCTTTCTATGTTGTTTTGATGATATGTTCTCTTAATCACTCAAACAACAACTCACATGTTCACAAATTTTAGTACTAAAACAGGGCGGCTAGAACAACTACTCTCCATCCATCTTTGCATCTTTCCAGAATTCTTGTATCCTATCCACTCTTCAAACATGGAAACTGATGCAGCATAGGAATAGCTTAATCATGCACTTACGTTGGCTTTGGTTTTTAACGCATGGCTTTAGTTTTTAACGCATGCATATGTGAATTGCATGTGCTTGGTGTTTTGTTTTATGTGCACGTGATTATCACATGTTCTTTATTTTCTTTATGCGATTTCTAGATTTCCTTGTACGATAATGATTAGGTTTTTAGATTCAAAGTTTTCGAGACTATATACAGTCATTAGTTTGTTTAGGTTTCATTCATTGATTTTTTAAATCAAGTATTTGGTTTTTAAAACGATCTTCTAATTAATGAAGAACAGTGAAGAGTATTCACAAACGAGCTTCTCACGAAGTACGGAGTATACACAACCCTAATCACTAATTAGCTTCCGCCTCTCCTTTAGTTGATATCAGAGCCGGAATGTTCTACGATTCTAGATCTTCGTTTGCACCATGCCGCCGAAGAAACAAACGGATAACCTAAAGACGATGCTCGTGACGTACCTCCTGCCTTTGATTGGAATGAGCTGCGTAGTACACTTCTTGCTATGCAAGAAAACATATAGAGCACCATCACATCTTCTATCCAAGAGAACATACAACAACTTGGTGAACCACTCGTCGCTACTCTCCAACAACGAAATCATGATGCAGACGAGGATGATCACGATATTGATGAAAACAACAATCATGGGAACAACAATCATAATCATGACAACAACAATCATCAATAACATAATTGATATATTAGATTTTTGATGTCTTTTAACATTGATTTTGAATCCATTTTAGGTTGTTTAGATTTAGATAGGTTGCATCTTGCACATTATTGCATATATCAGGTGCGTAAGGAGTGCAAAGCTGATTTGGAGTCAACGCCGATGAGAAAGAAGCCAAAAAGGAGAAAAAAACGAGCTATCGACCTGATGTATCGGTCAGTATGGCCGATACAATCTATTGAAAGCAATATCGACCAAGATGTACCGGTTGGTTCTGGGCGATACAAAGAGTAAAGAAGCAGTCCCGAGGGATGTTAACCGATACAATTGAGCCGATATGCTGGTATCGGCCAACATGTACCGGATAGACGTTACCGATATAATACATGCGTGAAGAGAATTGAATAGGTGATACCGATACACATGGACCGATATGCTGGTATTGGCCATTGTGTATCGGTTGGTGCTAGCCGATACGAAGTGTGAGAAACTGATATTGACGAGACAGTATGGGCCATTCTGGCCAATATCGATGCCAAAAAGTCAAGAATAAAATGTTAACCCAAACTTCTACCCAATTGTTTAGTGGGTTAACCAACTTGTTTTGGGTTAACCCAAGATTTTTAAAAAGACTATTTAAGGTTTCCAAACCTAATTTCTTAACAAAGGTTTTATTCTCTTAAGAACACTTTGTAATCCTTTGATTCTTACTTGATTTTGAGTTTGATTTTGTGTTTTTATTGCTTAGATCTAATCAAATCTTCTTCTAATCATTATTAAACACTTCTCTATCATAAGATTTTGTGTTTTCTCAATGATTAGTGACTAGTTCCATATTAAAAAATGTTTGGGTAGATTAGGGTGATTAGGTGATGGAATGTGATGTTTAGATTTGAAATTCCTAAATCTTCATGTAGTAGATGTTCTTAGTGCTAGGATTGAATTGATAACTCAAATCTAGACCATATGAAAATTGCGTCCGAAAGGGGTTCGATGAAATTCCTGAACCCATCGTTGCATGCTAAATGAGGCCTAAATAAGAGATTTGTGTTAGTTAGTTTAGTTGTTTGGCATAGATTAGACCTTAATGTTTCATAATTGTGTGATTATCCAAGAGATTGTTTTAATTGCATGATTAGAGAAATGATTAGTCCCACGAGAGTGGATTAGTCTATCTATGAGAATCTTGGACCAAAGATTAGCTTGAACAGTTAGAATTGAACATCGCATGATATCATTTGATCACCCGAATCAATAACTAATACCATTTTCTTTGCCTTTTATAATTAAATTTAAGTTTACAATTTTATTTGACTTTTGTTAGTCCAGTTGACTTTTGTTAATTTGGTCACTTTTGTTTATTTGAATGTTACAAACCATCTTAACTATAATTTTTTAGACCAAACATGATTCTAATAGGACTAGTGTGTTGAGTGCATCTATGAATTTGGAATGATCCTTAAGTATTGCAATGATATAAGTAGACTTAAGGTATTTTCATAGATAAATTTCTGCAAATTCTTGTTTATCAAATTGGTGCTGTTGCCGTTTCAGAATATAGCTTAACTATTAGTACTCTGAATTTGTTTAGGACTAAACCCAATTTATTTTATTTTGCTAATCTCTCTACTTTCTTTTGTTTGTGTACTTCAGGTGTATGAACCTGAGAAGCAGATGCCCTACAAATTTTATTTCGATCGTTGAAGACATCTGTGCGCTAGAACGCCAGAACACCAGGACAACACACGAACAAGAACGCTTAGATCTTATTCGTCGCTTGGATTTAGAGATGGATAATCAGAACAACAACAATCCTGGCGGACACCACAATGTTGGACGAACCATTGGTGCCAATGATGCTCAAAACGCTCATGCCCAACAGACAGGCATTCGTCCACCCCAATTTCCAACAACAACCTCGAAATCAAGTCCAGTCTCATCAACACGGTTCAATCCAACAGGTTCCATGGCTTAACAATAAAGGACCCTTTGGATCATTTAGACAATTTTGATATGTTGTGCAGCACTGTCAAGATAAACGGTGTGACTGAAGATGCTTTCAAGCTTTGATTATTTCCCTTTTCTTTGCGAGACAAAGCACATTCATGGGAGAAGAATGTTCCCACTACTTCAGTTGAAACTTGGGACGCTTGTAAGAAGGCGTTTCTCACCAAGTTTTTCTCAACATCAAGAACCACAAGACTCAGGAATGAGATATCATGATTTGTGTAGAAAGAGAATGAATCTTTTGGGGAAGCATGAGAACGTTTCAAAGGGTACACACTCCAATTCCCGCATCATGGTTTCTCTGGAGAGAGCCTCCCCAACACCTTATACAGAGGCCTTGCTCCTAAGTACAAGTTGGTGCTCGGTACTGCTAGTCAGGGGAACTTCTTTAACCAGATTGAGACTGATGGCTTATTACTTGTTGAGAATCTGGCTAAGAGAAATTAACTACGGGGAAGACTATGATCGTTCTGACATGAGTGTTGGAGGAGATAGTGACTATAAGAAAGATCTGATATCTCTTGAAGATAAGTTAGACAAATTCATCCTTTCTCAACAAGGATTTGTCAACTTTGTTGGTGATGTCCAAGAGGATTACCAACCTCAGCACGAAGCTACTCAGGACGAATTAGCTTATGTGGGTAACCAAGGTTACAACCCGGACTACAACAACTACCAACATAACCCAAATCTCTCATATCGCAGCAACAATATTGCTAATCCGCAGGACCAAGTCTATCCTCCAAAGCAACAACAATAAGGTGGTTTCCAACCTAGGCCTCAATTCAACAACCAAGGAGGATTTCAACCAAAGAAACAATATTTCAACAACAAACCACCGGGTTTCTCGAACCCTCAAACTTCTCAACAACAAGCTTCTGGAAGTTCTTCTACACCTCAAGCCCAAACCAATCAATTGTTGAAGCAAATTTTGGAATGCCAAGGCAAGAATGCCATTGAGTTTGGGGTATTCAAGAAAGACATCAATGCTGAAGCTGATGATCTCCATGCAAAGATTGAGAGTATGATTTCTCACTTGAAGGCTTTGAATAATCAAGTGGCTCAAATCACTCCAAGCTCTAAGCGACCAATGGGTCAACTTCTTGGTAAACCTGAAACCAATCGTAAGGAGTACATCAATGCCATCACACTCTGAAGTGGTAAACTCCAAGGTTCTTATTGAGGACACTAAGAAGCAAGATGGGGGGGGGGGAAAGGTAATTTCTATTGGGGATGATGATGACTCATGTGAAGAGATTGTGGTTGAGAAACCATCCCAAGAGAAAATGGTTAAATCCAAGGGTAAAAGAAAAATCAATGGTGAAGACTCTACACCAGTTTAAGATCCACCTCCTTATGAACCAAAGCTTCCATTTTTGGATCGATTCAAGAAACAAGTAATGAAGAAGTATAGAGCTTAGTTTGAGGAGAAAATGAAGGAGGTTCAAATTGCCATGCCTCTCTTTGATGCTTTTATGCTTGTTCCTCATTACAACAAGTTTTTGAAAGATGCAATCAAGAATAAGCTAAAGATTTTGGACGGAATGGTTATACTATCAAAGAAGTGTAGTGCAATCATCAAACGAGATAATTCTCCAAATAAACTTGAAGACCCAGTGAGTTTTACTCTTCCATGTGCTTTAGGGACTTTTACTTTTGAAAGATGTTTATGTGAGCTTGGTGCTAGTGTTAGTTTGATGTCATACTCCATTGCTAAGAAACTTGGTTATTTTCTTTTAAGCCTTGCAGGATTTCTCTGGTGCTGGCCAATAGATCTGTAAGAGTCCCAATTGGAATGGTGGAGTATCTCCCAGTGAGATATGAAACACTGAAGTTCCAACTGATTTCTTGGTCTTGGAGATAGAAGAGGAACCACGAAATCCACTCATCTTTGGAAGACCGTTCTTGGCAACCACATGAAGATTGATTTTCACTTAGGAAAGTATCACGTGCAACAATA
>OVBE01015260.1:0-11579 GCA_900406425.1 Iberis pinnata | reverse complement strand
CTAAAAAGTGATAAGAAATGTTATGTACAAACCATGAAATTCAAGTGTTATCATGAGCGTGATGCAGTTTTCCTCAGTTAGTGTTGGAAAGAACTCTTTGTTGTGCAGGGTACATCTCTTCATTATTCTAGTGCATATCACCCTCAAAGTGATGGCCAAACTGAAGTAGTTAACAGGTGTTTGGAGACTTACCTGAGTTGTATGTGTTCTGATAAACCACACTTATGGAGTAGGTGGTTACCCTTGGCAGAATTTTGGTACAACACAACATTTCACACAGCAACTCAAATGACTCCTTATGAGATAGTCTATGGTCAGTTGCCTCCTCAACACTTGCCATATTTGCCTGGTGAATCTAAAGTAGAAGCAGTGGCTAGAAGCTTACAAGAAAGAGAAAACATGATATTGATATTGAAGTTCTATTTGCTTAGAGCACAACATAGAATGAAACAAATGGCTGACAAGCATATAACAGAGAGGGAGTTTGCAATTGGTGCTTTGGTATATGTGAAATTGCAGCCTTATCGTCAAGCATCTGTGGTTATGCGTTCTAATCAGAAGCTTGCTCATAAATATTATGGACCATACAAGATATTAGACAAATGTGGGAAGGTGGCTTATCGTCCGCAACTTCCTGATCATTCATAAATCCATCATGTTTTCCATGTCTCACAGCTTAAGGAGGAAGTTGGTCAAGTGTTAACTTCATCTACATTGCCCTCTATCACTTCTGAAGTGTTGATGAAGCAGCCTGAACTTATTTTGGAGAGGGGGATGATGCGTAGACAAGGAAAGGCTACAACACATGTGTTGGTTAAGTGGTTAGCTCAAGATGATGCATAATCTACTTGGGAATGGTGTGATGAATTGATGCACAAGTATCTAGATTTCAATAAAAGTAGAGGACAAGGTTCTTTGGGTGGGGAGGATTTGATATAGTATAAGCTTGTTCGAAGGAGTTGCCATGTGTACAACATTTATTGGAGCAGTTTTTTTAGAAGTTTGTTAATATGTTAAGTTGTTAAAACAGAGTAACAAACTTAACAGAGCAAAAACAGAGAGATTGCGAGCTATGTAGCTGAAATGAAGAACAAGAGAAGATTTATGCGAAGTTTATCAAGCTTTTTTCTCTGAAATTCTCTGTTGTTCTTCAATTTAGCTCAATTATTTTTTAGAGTGGTTTCTTTGTAAAACTCTACACATTGTGAGTAAAGAATTTGTACTTTCCATTGAGTATTAATTCTTAGTTCTTCACATTTCAATCTTAGTGTATCAAATTACTTTGGTTTATAAAGAAGATTGAATCGCTTTAAATTTTGGACGAGTATTAGTTGAATCACTATTAATGAGCTGAATATATATATATATATTCGACTTCTACACGAGTTGTCCAATATCTAACCAAATCTCTTACTAATTTCAATTTTGAACATAGCTATAATTATATGCACAAGTGGTTATCTTTCTAATTAAATCTTTTAGTTTAAACCTCCCACGAGTAATTTTGTATATAAAATATTTGTTAATTGTTATTTGATTATTTTGTATGTTATAAATTTATATAACTATTTTTATTGTCATAGAGAATAGAGTTGCAAAATTGAATCTCAAATTAAAAGCATCAATCCCTAAACCCTAAATTGAAGTTTTAATAATCTTATCACATAATGAGAACATACTTCACTATTTCTTAAATATAAAACCTTAAATTCTCAACCCTAAACCAAGTTTACAAAGTAAAAATGAAATTACCATATTATGTAAACGGATAATTTTTAAATTTTAGACCCTAAATCCTAAACTTTTAACAACATATCATGAAGCTTCACATAAAAATTAACAAAAATTATTTTTATTATATATATATATATATATATATATATATATAAGTTTCAAATACTTTAAAATAAAAATATGATAATTTTCGTTCCTTAATTTAATCCACAAATAATAAAAGGAATTAGAATGTTTTGAATAATTTTGATTGGTTGATGTGTAATCACATAAATGAAAGCTCTTAACGGTTGATCTTTATACATCAAGAGACAAGATCACATTTTAATATCAAAACTTGTGTTTAATTTTATGATTGGTTGATATATAATCCTTGAGATTAGTTTTTGTTTCTTAAAACTTGTGTTTTATTTTTTTATTATAAAGATAGATTTGATGGTTTTAACTCTATGTTCTTGTTTTGATTTTAGGTTAGAATGAGTATTTTACTATGTAGATAAATGAAGGTCAAAGCAAAAGTACTCGAGATTGCTTTACCTTAACTTACAATTATGATCTTAGTTATTGGATAACGAATTAAGACTTTTAGCTTTATCTTATGATATTCTGATTTTGAGAATGTGATTGTATTTTGTTTCAGGGCATAATCTATAGCTTAATGAAAAGAAAAGAACAAGAATATCAACAATTTGAAATATCTCTGGATTGCTACTAACTTCTGCTCAAACTACTTCCACTGCATCTTCACTTGTCACCGCCTTGTCTCTCAAAAGCTTATTTGCCGCATCTAGACGAGGTTGATATCTTCTTAGATGACGAATATGCTATCTCCTTTTTGAAAATAAGAAGATGACACTATAACTTTTTTAGCTCATAATTATTTGTAGTAATTGTTTTGTCGTTATTGTTGTAACTCTATTAATTGTATTTTAGGTGAGAAAATAAAATGAAGATATTTTAAAATTTAATTTATAATAGAAAATCTAAAATTGATATTTAAAATAAAAATAAATTTAATTGTAGTAACTTTTTAATAATTTACAGGTATAATAAATAATTAATAACAAAATTAAATTGCTATATTTGTAAAATATATTGTTTTAGATACAATACAATTGTAGTACATATAAAATGCTATAAAAAAGTAAAAATAAAATAAGTTTTAATAGAAATTAACATATGCTATAATATATATTAACAATTGCACGGAAAATAACACTATCGTCCTCTTATTAAGAATAACGTACATAAAATCTGCTATCTTTAGCGTTTTCTACAACGCTATGGAAATCTAACATGTTGTTTAATGAACGCTATCAATACTCACATTTCTTGTTACTGGCTCTTATTGAATAATGTAGATCAATGGTTTATGATAATTTCGGCCAGAATCACTGTCATTCAAAGATTAGAAGTTTACAAGTATTTTCACTCCAAATTTGGGCTTGCGTTCTTCAGCAAAGCTGTGGGCCTTGAAATTATATTTCCAACGGATATAAGATCACCAAAATTGGAGTTACGAGTCAAGAGATGCGTGCATAAAAAAGAGGAGTGTTTTCAAGCATTAAATGTGCTTTATATTTTATGCTTTCTGCTTTTTATGTTCCCTCAGCCATGCAAGGTCATAAAAGGGCTCTGTATATGTTTAGTTACGCTCTTGTAAACCTTCATTCTAATTAATCAATAGGAACTAATCCTTTCTTTCTATATTTTCGTTCATCTCCTTCTCCTCAAGTGTTCTTGATTTTATTCATTATGTTTTCATGAAATTTAACATGGTATCATATCCTTGAAAACTCTATTCACCTTTATCTTCTCCAAAATCATTCTAGTTACTTCTATTCTCATTATGGTTTACTTAAAATCTAGTTCTTCAATCTATTCTTGAAATCTTGGTTTTCTCATCGTTCTAGTTCGTTTACATCATTCTGGTTTTCTTATTTCTTTCGTTATGGGTTGTTTTTAAATTATGCTCGGATTCTAAAGCTATATTATGATTATTATGGTTCTTTTACTTCTCTCTAATCTTTTTGAAGTTCATTCATCATTCTGGTTCCTCACCATTAGTTTCTAAGCATAGTTTGGTTATAATAAGGATGAATAATCAGGAGCATATATGCTATCATTGCAAGAGGAGTGGCCACACCAAAGAAAAGTGTTGGGTCTTACATCCTCACTTTAAACCTAAATGGTTATCTAAGGACTTTAAGGATAATGTCTGTCAAATGAATATTCAAGGAAAAAGTTCAATTGCCTTTGCAACCTATATACCTCCAACCATGAGAAATCAAGCCATGCGTGTTGGTAATGAGAATTTGGTAAGAAGGTCTGCTTAGCTAGTTAGAACCGGCTGCAGGGAATGTTATTATTTCTAATGGAGATAGAATACCCATTAGAGGGATAGGAGAACTGAATTTGTTTTATAAGCCATCTAAGGCATTATATATGCCAAGTTTTACATCTAACCTCTTGTCAGTAAGTAAGGTTACAAAAGATCTAAATTGCAATGTCATTTTCAGTCCTAACAATGTTACGTTCCAAGATATTGAGATAAGGAAAGTCCTTGGTAAATGAGAAACAAAAGAAGTGTTATATGTGCTTGGAAATCAAAAGAAAAAAATTATTATTTACATTACGGTTTTTTGGTTAATGTTAATGCTAATGTAAAAAATGTTATTTGGCATGCTAGATTAGGTCATCCTCATGTTAGAGCTTTGAATCTTATACTGCCTAATGTTTCTTTTGGTAATGTTGATTGTGAGGTTTGTATACTTGGGAAACATTGTAGATATGTATGTCCTAATTCTACAACTATTTATGAAAAATGCTTTGATTTAGTACATTCAGATGTTTGGACAGCACCTTGTGAATCTAGAGATCATCTTAAGTACTTTGTTACCTTTATTGATGAAAAATAAAAGTATAATTGGTTAACCTTAATGCCTTATAAGGATAGGGTGCTAGATGTATTTAAAAAATTTCAAAGCTCTGTAACTAACCACTTCAATTGCAAGACTAAAATTTTCAGATCTGATAATGGTGTTGAGTATACAAGCATTGCATTCAAGAAACATCTAGCTCAACATGGAATTATTCACCAAAATAGCTACCCATACACACCACAACAAAATGGTGTAGCCGAAAGAAAGAATAGGCACTTAATGGAGGTGCCAAGATCAATGATGTGCCATACCAATGTTCGAAAGAAATTCTGGTGTGATGCGGTTGTGACATCTTGTTACTTGATCAACCGAATACCAACCAAATTTTTGGGAGATGTGTCTCCCTTTGTGGTATTGAACAAAGTTAATCTATAATAAATCACTTACGGGTGTTTGGGTGTGTTTGTTTTGTATTAATTCTAGGTGAACAAAGGAACAAGTTATATGCTAAGAGTGTCAAACCCATGTTTATTGGTTATTCCACAAGTCAAAAGGCGTACAAGTGCTATATACAAGAGACAAGGAAGATTTTAACCTCAAGAGATCTGCGTTTTATAGAAGAAAAATGATTTTTTGATGAGAAGAATTGGGATAATTTCAAGGACCTATCAAAGTCGCCATCCGATAGAGCTACCAAGCTAAGGCACATACTTGAGAATTTTGGCTTGAATCTTAATAACCCAAGACCATAGGTGGATCCCCGTGTTACTCAAGAGGTTCTAAATGTGACGGATACTCCAACTTCTCAATTAAACTTGTAAAACACTCCCTTTATCATGAGGGAGGCAATGAAGAAGATGTCACTAATGAGGGGGAGTTAGTCACAGACTCACAAATGTAGGAGAGATGTCTTCACCTCAAGAAAAAACTCAAGGTGTAAATCGACCTTCAAATACCCATGACCAAGGAAAAATGTCTTCACCTCAAGAAGAATATCAAGGTGCAAATCAACCTTCAAATACCCATGACCAAGGAGAGATGCCTTCTCCTGAAGAAGAAACTCAAGTTCCTGTTTTGAGAAGAAGTACAAGAATAAGGAATGATCCATCAAACTAGATCAACACAAGAGTCTGCTACAACAACAAGGTAGTAGCTCATCCAATTCAATGGGTTTGCTCTTTATCTCATTTTTCTTTAGATTATCAAGTGTTTATTGGCAAATTGGACCATGAACATATTCCAAGATCCTATGGAGAGGCTATGGAACAAAAAGATTGGAAAGAAGCCATTAACAATGAACTGAAAGCTATGAAAAATACAACACCTGGATAGAAGAAACTCGGAAAATGAAAGAAGGTTGTGAGCTCAAAGTGGATCTTTACAATCAACTACAAGAGCAATGGAGATATGGAGAGATACAAGGCTAGGCTTGTTGCAAGAAGGTTTACTCAAACATATGGAGAGGATTATTTAGATACATTTGCACCTGTAGCTAAACTCCACACGATAAAAGTCATTTTATCCTTAGTTACTAACCTTGAATGAATGTCAATAATGCATTTATTCAAGGAGAATTGGAGGATGAAGTGTATATGTATCCACCACTAGGGCTGGAAAGTATGTAGCTAAGGGGAAGGTTCTTAGACTTAAGAAAGCAATTTATGGTCTCAAAAAATCCCCAAGAGCTTGGTATCACAAGCTAAGCTCTAAATTTAAAATACAAGGCTTTAAAAGATGTGAATCTAATCACACACTCTTCACCCTTCAAAGCCAAAGAGGTATTGTTGTTATCCTCATTAATGTGGATGATTTGATCATCTCTGGGAATTGACAAGGTAGGAATTGAATTCACTAAGCTTTTCATTGAATTTGTTTTTGACAATATAGACCTTGGTGAACTAAAGTACTTTGTTGGGAAAGAAATCTGTAGATCCAAAGAAGGTTTATTCTTATCACAAAGAAAGTATACTCTTGATCTTTTAAGTGAACAGGAAAGCTAGGATCAAAACCAACCAATATTTCACTTGAAGAAGGATACAAAGTCGCAAGAGAAAGGGAAATTGAAATGAACCATTTGACGATCATCATCAATATAGAAGGATGGTTGGTAAGATAATTTATCTAACAATTATCATACCTGACATTTGGTTTGTTGTGAATCAGGTTAGCCAACACATGCAATCTCCAATGATGTATCATTGGAAGATGGTTGATAGAATTCTAAGATACTTAAAGGGAGCTCCTGGTCAAAGCATTTAGATGGGTTGCAACAAAAGCACAGAAATAGTGGGGTATTGTGATGCAGATTGGACTGGTGATAGAGTAGATAGGAAATCAACAACTGGCTATTGCACATTCATAGGAGGCAACTTGGTCACTTAGAAAATCAAGAAACAGAAGATTGTATCATGTTCAAGTGTTGAAGCTGAATATAGAGCAATGAGAAAGCTTACAAATGAATTGGTTTGGCTCAAAGGTTTACTAAACGATTTGAGCATAGAGACCAAGAAACCTATCACAATGCATTGTGCTAATCAAGCATGCATTTATATTGCTTCCAACAATGTTTTTCATGAGAGGGCAAAGCACATAGAGGTTGATTGTCACAAGGTTCAGAAAATGGTTGAGCAAGGAGTAATTCTACCTTGTTACACTAGAAGTTCAGATCATATGGTCGATATATTCATCAAGGCAGCAAGCTTAAAATTTTATGAGTTCGTTTATGAGAAACTTCGACTCACAACTCTTTCAACAACCTAGAATACCCTTACTTTGGAGACTATACTCTTTTCCCTCAATATGGTTTTTCCCATGTGGTTTTTCATATTGAGATTTTTAACGATGTAGTTCTTCAAGGTTTCAAGCTTATCCATTCATTATGGTTCATGATAATTTCGGCCAGAATAAATATCATTAAAAGATTAGAAGTTTGCATATATTTCCACTCCGAAATTGGGCTTGCGTTCTGCAGAAAAATTTGTGGGCCTTGAAATTATCTTTCCAACGGATATAAGATCGCAAAAATTAGGGTTACAAGTCAAGAGATGCATGTATAAAAAGGAGGAGTGTTTTAAAGCATTAAATGTGCTTTATACTTTATGCTTTCTGCTCTTTATATTCCCTATACCATGCAAGGTCATGCAAAGGTTCTGTATATTTTTATTTAAGCTCATGTAAACCTTTAATCTAATCAATCAATATGAACTAATCATTTTTTCTCTATTTTCGTCCATCTCTTTCTCTTCAAGTGTTCCTGATGTTATTCATTTTGTTTTCATGAAATTAAATTATGTAAGCAAAAATTATAAAAGAAAAACTTTAAATTGGTGTTTATGAAAAGTGATTGGCTGATCCTAAAAAATAATACGACTAGGTCATATAGTGTCGTCTCTAGCTAACTTTCAAAAGTATTAAAAGGAAAAAATTAAAAATAGTAAAGCAAAAGTGGATGTTGGCATTCAAGCATAGGAAATGGAAAGTGTGACAAATGAGAGATGGGCATGCATATGATCTTGGAAATCCTTTTAGCGCTTCTTCAAGTAATAATGGAATTTTGTGTAAATATGAACAGTAATATTTACCAACTTAGAGTAGGACCTAAAGAAAAGGAAATTCTTAAAAATATAGAAATTATAAAGATGAAACTTAATATTTTAGAAAATTTTCATCTTATCAGAATTGGAAATTCAGATTTCATAAAGAGAATAAAAAACACACTATGCCTATAAATACAGTTTTCCCTCAATAATATATGGTATCCGAAAATTCCTGTGCAACTAAGAGAATAAGAACTAAGAAGATCTTAAGGGTTTGAAGACAAATAAATGCGTTATTTTGAGAGATTCTTTACATAGCTTTTATTTAGTTGTACTCAATCTTATATCCATAAAGGAACAATTTTCCTAAGTCTTTACCTTTTCGAATTGCTTAAAGCACAAGAAGGTTTAAAAACCTCAAGAATTGGTATCAGAGCTCCAGGAAGAGCACAAAATCCACACATGTGCAAGGAGGCGATTTTAGATATGGAAGCAAGATTTGAAATCGAGAAGTTCGATGGTAAAGGATACTTTGGCTTATGGAAGTACAAGATGACAATGTAGCTAGAACTCCAAAAATTAGACTCATTCATCAAGAAACCTAAAACATTTGCAGAAGGTGAAGACGTTAAAGAAGGTGGAAAAGAAGAAGACGGTGAAGCTAAGGAGGTCAAGCATCACCCGCAGACTGAAGAAAATTAGAAGCGAGCTAATAACCTAATATGCCTGAGTCTAACTAACCAGGTCTTGCACAAAGTAATGCATGAGACAATAACACTTGGAGTTTGGAAAGTTTTAGAAAGGGATTACCAGACTAAAAAAATTCCGAATCGGATCTATCTTAAACATAAATTTGCAAGTTTCAAGATGAAGGAAAACAAGAGCATTGAAGAAAACATGGAAAATTTCTTAAGTTGATTTCCGATCTAACAAGTCTCAATATTCACACCAGTGATGAGGATCAGGCAATACAAGTCCTATCCAGCTTGCCAAATCAATATGAGGCTTTGGTTGACACACTTAAATACGGTAATAAAAGGGAAACTATTACTTTAAGTAATATCATTAACTCGATTTTGTATAAAGAGATAGAATTAAAAGAAAGTAGAGTGCTATCTAAGATGGAAGCCACATGCATATTCATTGAGTCTAGGGGAAATACAGACCAACAGACAGGTAAAGGGAAGAAAGGGAAAGAAAAGTTTAAAGGAAAGAAAGATAAAACGATATAACATGTTTTATTTGCGGTGAAGAAGGGCATTGGAAGCGAGATTGTCCTGAAAGGAAGAACAAGCCTGGAAACTCTGCTAACACAGTAGTAGAACCGAAACAGCCTATAATACTAACAATTAGTACTCTTGATATGAAATCCAACAAAGGATGGATTCTTAATTCTGGTTGTACATGCCATAATACACCAGACAAGGAAATCTTATTTGACTTCCAAGAATTCGGCGGTGGAGAGGTTTTTATGGTTAATAACACTCATGGTAGCATCAAAGGTAATGGAAAGATTCAAATTCAGAATTCATATGGTTATGAGGTTATACTTAGGGATATTAATTACCTGCTAGATGTGAGTAAAAATCTAATTTCCTATGGGATTCTAGAAAAATCAGGTTGCGGGTATAAAAGAAGTAACTTAAAGGTTCAATTCTACAAAGGTAATAAAAAGGTGAAATCAGAAAAATAACAGGACGGAAATTATTATCTACAATGAATAGTAGCTAAAAGGGAAGTGGATACTTCTAATGTTAGAAAGTTGGAAAGAAAAAGTCAAAGAAAATGACCTTTTGTGAGAAATCAATTCAAAGTAACTCTCTATACAATTTCAATACAAAAAACTCATCAACTCAATAGATGCTTCTTCTAACGTTTTAGAAGACTGAAGTCTAAAGGGAGCAAAAAATATTTCATAGTGGAACCGAAAGGAACTTTTTTCTAGAAAATATAGAGAGATCAAACCAATTTTAGGGCCTTAAGTGGAAGTTGGAAAAGCTGATGCTGTTGTAAAGGAAAAATTGGACGCAAAAGATCTTGAGAATCAAAAATCTAAATTCAAGAAGGATTCTAAAAATTGCATTAAAAGTATTACTAACATAGATTATGCAATAGCATCAGATAATCTATAAGGTTTATGTTCAAAGTTAATGAACAAGACGCAACATTAGAACAAGAAAAAGTAATTGCTGAGAAGCTCTAAAAAAATATGCGAGCTTCTCCAAGGCATGTAAGGAGGAGGCACTCCAAGGTAACTCCACTATTCTTGTCTTTTGATCGCAGAGACAAACAAAGAAAACATGTCAGTTTCAGATGTATAAAGAGGAATAGTGGGAGTACTCACAAAAGAGTTGAGGAAAGTTACCTGGAGATAAAAAAAGTTCAGTAAGCATGTTGTATCTGCAAACAAATCTGGAAAAGGTTAGTAAAATTCCAAGAAGCTTACTGTTTTTGAAACTCCAAAGTTTATGGAGACTTATACAAAGAACCAAAAACCTGAAGGTATTAAGCTCAAGGTGGAACTGATCTGAGTTAAAGAAACTACTGTGATTAGTACAAGGAAGGGTACTTACAAATAATACAAGGAGAAGATAAAGAACTTTTTCATACACAAAGCAGCCAAAAAACATTTTTCTGCAAAAGGAAAATTTGCACAGATTAATATAATTTCTCAAGGCTTCATCACAATTCTGTGAAGTAGAGAAAATCACTTATCAGTTTAAATCAGTAGATGAATCGACAGAAATTCTTCACCAAGGAGATGTCTAACCAAATTCATGGAGATACATGATACACAGTAATAACTCAAATGACTGCAGAAGGAACCAACATGGAAAAAGGAACAAATTCGCATGTTAGTGAATCTGAAGGGGAAGGAGGCAAGGATGAAGAACTGAAGATCACCAGAGACTCAAAGATAAGCCGCGGGTCTAAACCTGAAAAGAAAAATACAAAGGCGATTCAACCTAAAAAAAAGAGAAGGATAAAGTGTTTTTCAAAAGATATTGAAGAAACTCACCTTCAAAATGATTCAGACGTCACTGGAGATGCAAGAGAGAATAAAGGTGATCGGCGGTGAGAGAGATGGTGTTGGTCAGCGCAAAAGTGAAGAGGAGAATGAAGCAAAAATTTAGGGTTAGACTACTTACAATGGGGGGGTTGAAAAAAATTATTCAACTACTTAATACCTACAGTGGGAAGTTGAATAAAGAAAAAAAAAATGAGGTGGCATAAATGGTGTTGAATCTATTCAACCGAGTTGAATAACAACTTTTGAGTCCCATGATGACACGTGTCATCATGGGATTGATTGTCAAAAAATAAATATTTATTGTATATAGACAATCTTAGGTGTTGAATTTCTATTGGTTCTTAAGATTCTCTATATTTTTTCATCCAAATTATTTGTGCTCAATTATTGTATAAT
>OVBE01015259.1:0-11580 GCA_900406425.1 Iberis pinnata | reverse complement strand
TTTCCTTCGGGTGGTTGAGTGCACAATCGATCTGGACTAAAGGGTGCTTGCTTGGGACCGATCTAGCTTCGTTGCGTCCAAACTTCANGTTAAAGGTTAGGATCAATCCCGGCGTTGAGTATCTAAGATCGATCCCAACACAAGTGAGATCGATCTCATGAGTTGTCTCCTTAGTCTTGCTTTGTCTTTGTGCACTTCCTTGGCTTTGTTTGAGACTTCACCAGAAATGTTGGAAACATGACTGCGAGATCGATCTTGTTTTGTTGCAGAACTGCCTGAAATCGATCTGGTTTCATTGAAGGATCGATCTGGAGTGTCACAGCCACTACGTTGGGATCGATCTACATTGAGTTGAGATTGATCCCGAAGGTGCTGAGTGGGATCGATCTTGTTTCGTTGCTGGATTTACTGGGATCGATCCTGCATTGAGTTGGGATCGATCCTGCAAGTGCTTGGAGGTAAGTTCAGTCCATTCCAAAGTTGAGTGCTGAGTGCTAAGTCCATTCCAATGTCAAGTGCTGTTTTTTTGAAATTTCTCAAATCCTTCCCAAAAATACATGAAAGTCCCGAAAAACCTCCAAAATACGTGCATATGCAAATTCTAATGCAAAATTCCTAAAAACACTAAACTTAGTGAAATCAACCATACATGTGATGTATGCATGCTTTTAGACCTCAAAATCGATGCTAATTGATAAGTAAAAACCGTGAAAATTCAGAGTCATCAACGTTCAATTCTCGATACCGAAATACTTAAAGCATTAGGGTTATTTTCCGATTTGTTAGCGAGCTGCGACTCAACTAAGTTACTTGTCTTAGGTTATTAGTACTACAGAACTCGCCAACATCTCACGGAGCCGAGGCTTACCACCTGTTGTTAAATGCTCATACGATTCAGAATAAGACTTCTATTTTGCTCTCTTTTGTATTCTTAATCTCGTATTTTTTTACAGTTCATTGTGTTCTGATCTTGTACGCGTTTGACTCACAAAAATCTGGGATATCTTAGAAAATTAGGGTTTCTATGATTTTCCTTAACTCATAGGAATCGACAGTGCAAATTTTGATTCCCACAACATACATGTATAGAATTTTATGCTTTGACAGGGAAAGCAACTAAAAATATCACATGTTAAAGAAAGAACTATGGAAAGGGGACTAGGATACCAGCTTCCTTTCATTAATATATTCCCATATGCGTTGATAGGTTAAATGGAAAGTAGCTACCTGTTTCCGTGGTAATTGATGCAACAACATGAATTGAGAAGAAATTAGTATTGATTAATAGAAGCTGACTTTAAAAGGACATGCTAAATCATATGAGTCCCAGGCAACAAGAGAGATTTTCTTCAAATATTGAGTCTATTGTCCCACATCACATGCTATTGTTGAAAGTCTCGCCCTTAACTTTATAATAGTCTTTCTATCCTGGTTTGAAATTAGGCCAGTGTTAAGTGAAAGGAATTCCTATGGCATCAGTTAGGTCTTGTTCTGTAGTTCTTTAATTTGAGTAGGATAAAGAAGTGCTTTTGCGACTGAAACTAGAGGAGCATGGCCAATTTCTTTTATTCATAGAAATCCAAAATAACTTGTTATTAGCACATGATTTGATCAGAAGTCACAATAGAGCCAACATCTCTCCTCGATGCTCCATCAAGGTTGATCTCAAGAAGGTTTTCGACATGGTAAGTTGGGAATATGTGCTCTCAATGCTCAACGCAAAAGAATCCATGTACCAAATACAATGATATAGTGGATAGAGTTATGCATTACTACTCTTCACTATTCTGTTATGATCAATGGGGTACAAAAATGAAACTTTGAGGGGACTCAGGCAAGGTAGTCCCTTTGCCCCTACTTGTTTGTGCTAATAATGGAGATTTTAGGGTGTTTTGTAAGACAAGCAGCAAGTAAGAAATTGATCAAATTGCACCCTAAATGCAAAAGAACATTTACAACTCATTTGTGCTTTGTAGATGACTTGTTGATTTTTTCTAAAGGCGAGCTGGAAACACTGCTAAATATTCTGTATATTCTGAATATTTTTTCAGAGGTCACTGGTGTACATGTCAATGACTCCAAAACTACTATTTTGTTTGGTGGTCTACCTGAAGATAATTGCATGGCATTTGCACGGATTGTTGGGTAAGAACAAGTCAAGCCTCATGTTACTTATCTGGGAGTGCCACTTTTTGCTTCTAGAATGGGCATCAAGGACTGTCTGCTCGGATTGAAAAAAATATCACTAACTGGAAGTCGTGCATAACCTATGCTAGGAGGCTGGAACTCATAAGGTTTCTCTTACTTCATTCCATGTGCATTGGCCAAAGACGTTCATACTGCCAGTTAGTGTTTTGGATAGAGTTTCTAAGTTGTGTGATAAGTTTTTATGGAATAATCCAGATATGAAAAATAACATGCACCACGCTGGGTTACCTAAACTAGTCAAGGACAAGAAAGAAGGGTGGCCTTCGTATCACTAATCTAAAGAGATGGAATAAGGCAATTTTTATAGGAGGCCTAGTTTCAAAGTTGATGAAAAACAAGAATCTAAATAGGTACATTGTGTATGACAGTAGTTGTTGAGAGGTCCATTTTTCTGGACCACAACTCTTCCTCAATCGTTCATGGGGTTTGGAGAAGTATTCTTAAATCCAGGGAAGATGCAAGCAAGCATGTGAAATGTAGTTCGGTGGACCACAAGAATATATTGTTGTGGCATGATTTGTGGTGTACACCATCACCTTTGTTATTCAACTAGGAAGCTCTAGATGAATGAAGTCCTATTTTTTCCAAATATACAATGGTGAATATCATGACCATAAATAGAATGAGAATGTATATTACATCCAATTTGCCAAACATTTAAAAGAGATATATCACATAAACAAGAAAAAATAAAAACGTACCTTGGGAAATTCCGCTAGATTATTCAAATTTCTTATTCTAAATTGATAAAATTTACAGTTCAAAATTCTGTTTATAGATGTCAAAAGGTATATATTATAACATACACGTACATTGGAAAATTTGAATGTATTTTCAACTTTTTCTTCTTCTAATAACTGATATTAGTGTTGAAAACGAGCTTGGGAGTTTAAAATACTGATCTACGTTATTTTACTTTAAATCAATTGAATCAAAACCGATCTTTCGTCGTACTATTGTATGTGTTCTTAAAAAGTGGGAAGCTACAAATATTAAAGCAAATAATATTCTTATGAAAGTGGAAATTTTGTTATTTGATGAAAATGTTAGAATTATTTATTACTCAAGGATATAACTGAAATCTTTTGAATAGTGTTAATCTATTATATTAAAAAAAAAAGTTTCAAAACATTTGGTTTACTAGATATTACATTATTTTCCATTAGTTAAATGAAGAAAAAAAACATTTTATTAAGAATAAAAATGACAAAATAAAATATGTTATTTTATAGCTAAACACTATATAAAAAAGTTTCTACTACTATCCGTAAAATCAAACAAATTTCTAATTATATAAATATAAAAAATCTTTATAAAAAGCTATTTTAATTTAATTACATAATTATTTATTAAAAACAAAAACATAATTACTATATATATATATATATATATATGTATTTGTTATCACTAATGATTTAATATTTTTAAAAACCACACACATATATATATATATATATATACATACTTTTATATATTGAAAAAGTATTTTAATTGAAAATTAATGTACAGCTTTCATTTTCATATTTAATCTTATTTTTTAAAATTAATATAGTACATATTATATTTTACTAAAATATACAATTAATATAATGTATATTTTCAATGAAAAAACAAGTATAAAAAGGGCGTTTTTTTGTGCTTTTATGGGTCGACTTTCGTAATGTTCCTGATTATCTCTTTTCTCATGCAGGTCTTCGTTTTCTTGGTGACATTGTTGGTAAATCACAGCGCCTTCATCCGCATACTGAAAAGTGCATAAGGCTTGATGTCGCTAGAGTCTTGGTGTTAGTCAATCTCGATCAAGAACGTGTAGAGAAAATTCAACTTGATAACATCGAACAGCCTGTCCTTGTTTCTTTTCCGTGGTTACCTTCAAAGTGTAGCTTATGCAATGCTTGGGGGCACAAACACACGGATTGCAAGAAGAAAACTACTAGTGATGAACACCTATCTCAAGCCAATCCGACAGGGACTAACGGTCAACAACAGGCGGCACCAACTGCTTCGTCACCATCACTACCAATAGCCAATGCCGTGACTGGCACGAAGACTGGCGAAAGATCACACCACGCTTCCTCACCTCTAACTCTCTCTACCACAGTTGTTATCCCTCCTCTCACTCACACAATAACTACAGATGCTTCAAATACTGTACTTGCAGGTTTTCAAGCCACTTTGGCGAATGCAATTGACGAGTTACAAAGGCATATCCCAACAGTGCCTCTTCATGATCCAGCTCTCGAGAAATTGCAACATGATCCGAAGGATGTTGCTAGCTCAAGCTCTACTGAAGTAGCTGCCCACAGCTCCACACCCTCCCCGGATCCAGATACAACACAACAATGGTCAACGATTTCTCGTGCCAATGGATCACCCCCGCCCAACAACAACCGTGTCTCACCCTCCAAACCATCGGCAATTCTCTCACCTTCACGGTTTCAGGTCCTAGCCTCAGAGATTGATGAGGACGACGAAACAGAGGAAGGACAGATCGTTGAGGCAGTCATGGCTATTTCAATGAGTGAGACAATTCACTCTCGAGCCACAACACGACCAAAGCCACGTACTCAAGAACAGGCTGCCATCGCGGCTTCCCGCAAACTATCCAAGCATGCCGCTCCTAAGAAACACTCAAATGTCTCCTTCCAGAGACACTAATGATATGTCGCTCTTCGTGTGGAACAAAAGGGGTTTCAATCAATCCCTTAAGCACACCATTGTCCGACAATGGATTATTTCTACTAAGCATGTCTTTGGTTGTTTGTTAGAAACTCGTGTTCAACTTGATAATTTTTCCCGTATTTTGCAGGTTGCAATGCCTGGCTGGCATGCAATTAATAACTACTCAGCTCATAGGCTCGGACGTATTTGGGTTTGTTGGCGTGATGATACTATCGTTAACCCCTACTCATCACCGCTCAACTAATTACTGTCCTTGTTACTTTGCCTTCCAATGACGTTGTCCTAATCTCTTGTGTTTATGCGTCCAATTTCCAGGTTGACAGGCTTCAATTGTGGCGCGATCTACAAGGAAGCCACAACCTTTGTGGTTCAAACACAATTCCGTGGCTTGTCTACATAGATTTCAATGAAGTTTTGTCCACTAGTGAACACTCTCTACATTTTGTTTCACGCCATTCGGGCATGCTTCAATTCCATAATTTCGTCACCAACTGTGACCTCGCTGACATGGCCTATGTTGGTCCACGGTTTACATGGTGGAATCATAGACAATCGGCTCCAATTGGGAAAAATCTCGACCGTGCATTGATCAATGACACTTGGTTTACGCAATTCTCCCATTCTTACTCCACTTTCAAAGCCAACGGGGTTTCGGACCATGCTAGATGTCTTATCCATTTCTCTACCTACACTGCTGTGAGCCGGAAACCGTTTAAATTTAATAACTTTCTAATAAATCACCCACTTTTCTTGCATGACGTCAGCCTTTATTGGCATTCAGAACCGGTCATTGCTCACTCACGCCTAGCGATGCGATTATTGTCCCAAAAGCTTAAAGCCCTTAAGTCTCGGTTGCGTCATCTAAACTCTACCTTATATGGTGACTTACCTGACCGTACTCGCTCTGCTTTCGCCCATCTTTGTGCTTGTCAGGAACAGGTTCTTCAAAGTCCTACAACCGCAACCATGGAAGCAGAAGCACACGCTGCTCACCAATGGCGTTCTCTAGCCAACGCTGAGGAGATATTCCACCAACAACGATCCCGTATTCTATGGCTTCGTAATGGCGACCATAACACCAGCTATTTCCACCGTGTCGCGAACTCCAGGAAATCCCGCAACACAATCAAACGACTTCTACTAGACACGGGTGAAGCAGTTACCGATCTTCCCTCAATCAAAACAGCAGCAGCTCAACACTTCAAGACATTCCTTCAGCACCTACCACCATCGTCTCCCATTCCTCACTTGGATGAGCTCTTGACGTACACATATATTCTAGCACATATAAATATATTATTGATTTCATAGTAAATACATCTCTATACATATATTTGATTATTAAAAATATTTCTAAGTTAATTGGTGATAACAAATATATATATATATATATATATATATATATATAATTTTAGTTATATTTTCATTTCAAATAAGCTAGTGGTCTTGACAGGTCCGGCAATCTTGCAGAGGCTTAACTAATCCCTAGAGGAATCGAAGACATCAATTATGTCAACGTCTCTAGCATATTATTTTGGCAGAGCCGAAGTCATTGTTGCCGCAGCCGAACCTTCAGCACCAGAACCACTCTTAGCATCCTTGATTTGACGAGCAGCATGATACGACTTAGGATTCCTCATGTTGTTGGTATCAGAAGGACTCAGAGATAGAGTATATGTAGAAAAATTGCATGGAACATTGGAAACCAATTACGCCACAATAGAATCAAAGGGAAACACAAACTTACGCGAAACGACTTACTCGAAGAAAATTATGATAATGGCGCAAGAGAAAACCAAGAGAGAGAAACCCTCGCTCCAGTAAATGTGTTCCAGATACTCTAGTAGGCTTTGATTCTTCATATAGTCTGGAGAAGATTCGCTGAAAATCGTCAAGTGCAAAACTATAAGGCAGAGAAACGACCAATCATCAAGCATAAACAAGTAAAGAAAAATCAGGCAAATACTTTCGATTTAGAGCATTTAGAATCGAAGAAAAAGTGAGATAAAGGCAATGAAAATTTGGCACACCAATCGATCTAGACCACTCTCACTGCATATCCACAGGTGCCTTGGACCCAAAAGACAAATTGTTAATTTCTAAAAAGAAAGAAAACCGATCCCAATCAGTTTCATCCTTGGGCGGCTTTCCAGAAGTGAATCCTTGATTGGGCTTGTTCGCGATGTATTAGAGACCACCCTTTCGTTCCTCTTTTGAATTGAGTAATCTCCTCCAACATGTCGCTACTCAACTCAAACCCGTTCTCCCGCGCCTGAATCATAAGGAAGATTGCATGACGGATACCCTTCGAAAGTAAGTAGCTCAGTTCCATCCCACGGTGGCGGAGAAAACGAACCAATAATTCAAGGATTAGGAACTGAAGAACGCATATTCTGAAAAACACCATATAAACTGTCATAAACCCAGGAAGAGGAGAATTGGGAAATTGGTCCGCCGAGGGATAACATAGTGGATATCCGTTGGGAAGTCATACAACTCCCAAATCAACGCCCCTGATTATGACCGCAGCAGCGACAACTCTGGATATTTTACTTGAGGCTGCAGGAGTCGCGACACTACCACCGACGACAGTCCGCGACAAAGAACTCTTGCTCATAAAGCAGAAAACACACCGACTCGTGATATTACTCGATGTTGAGGCATAGTAGTGGGTATTTATGTATGCTATTTTTCATTATTCGAGCGTTTTCCTTGTATATTTGGCATGTTTTTCAGGATTCTACGTGTTCGGGTCATTTTGTAGCAAAAGAATGGATTTCAGAGTAATTTAGAAAAATTGCAGAATATGCTCGAACATAATGCCCGTTCGATCTCAGAGTGCACGATCGCGCAAAATCTCATGAAATTTTACAAGCTTATATATCAATCAATCCTCATTTGGATTGATCGATCTAATTTCATCAATGCCCGATCGATCCTTATAGAGCCTGATCGATCTTCGTGTCCGAGAAGAATTTTTAAAAAATCAAATTACAAGATCATCCTCAAGCTTATCGGCAACTTTCCTTATTTATTTTCTTTGAAACTATATAAGCCTTGTGGCTGATTTTATTTTAAACACGCTTTATTTTGTTCTAAGTTTTAGTGAGGGAGACGAAGATCCTAAACCTCTGTATTTGGGAGAAGTTTCTCTGAACCTTCATTATATTCCAATATCTATTTTTATTTTATGATTTTTGATTTGTGTTTACTTGTCAATGTCTGAGTAGTTCTCTAGTTAGGTTTTAGGGTTTCCTAGGAAAACCATGTTTGATTGTTAGAGTTTATCATAGAAGGATTGAACTTGTTAGGTTCTTAGTTTAAACTTATTCTTAATGCTTGAATTAAACTGGCTACTTAGTTCGTAATATTAGGTTGATAAACTCAAAGGAGTTTGGTTTAGAAATCTGATATAGTCTAGATGAGTAAATGTCTTTGCTTGCGGGAGTATTGTCTTAGATTTTTATGAACTTATCAAATCTGATCTTAATGCTTGATTGAACTATCTAAATACGGCGGGAGTTTGTCCCTAGTAATTCGAACATAGTGATCTAATACTTCGGGAGGAGATTAGTCTAGCTTCTGTCTTTTGAGTTGAGAACTATTTTTAAAACGGAAATCCTTGCATGATAACCTGACTTTTAAACCTGACTACCTGTGGAATTCCCTATTGTCTGATGCTTTTATTTTATTGATTTACCTTCGTTTATTTTAATTATTGCTTTTATTCAGTTACAACCATCTATTTTACTATCTTAGCTTGTTTCGATTTAAAACTGAAAGTCGTGCTATCTGGTATCTGTGAGATTTGACCCTATCTATACTATTGTGATATGTTCTCCATAGTGTAGTTTATGAAATAAACTCTAAGTCTTTCAGAATTTTGGCGTCGTTTCCGGGGACCAATACAAAGCCTTTTAAGTTTTCGTAAGAGTCTAGACTACGATTTTTATTTTACAGTACTCTTTTGTTATGTCTTCTTGATATTGTCGTTACAAATGCATGACCAGACGATCTAAAAAATCCATGGAATTTCTCAACCTCAGTAACGCATAACTCGTGAAGTTAGAACGTTCAAACTGGAAAGCAAAGGAGAACGTAAGCTCATCCAATCAATGGCTAAAAACGTTCAACAAAACGATTCGGTCGATTCCGATGGTCCAAACAACATATCTCCTCCTGGACTTAATCAAGTGATAATCAATCTAGTGGGAGGAGGAGCTAACGGAAATCAAGTGCCACCAAGATAACTAAGAGCTAACAGCTTTCAAGTGCCACCAGTAAACAAAGGAGCTGGTAATGTTAATGGACATAATTTCATCTTGATGGGCGATCCGAATGGATTTTCCAACCAGCGTCTACCTCATAATCACCTTCTAGTTGGTGATTACAACAATCCTGAAGCATTCTTTGCTATCAAGAATGTTATCCAACCCCGACAACCTCAACGTCTGGAGTACCATTTCCCTATTCAGCTCATTCAGATACTTCGGCAGAACCAGTTTTATGGTCTCCCCAACGAGCATCCCATGGAACACATCGATAAATTTGAGGACATCTGCAGCACTACCAACTCAATGGAGTCTCTAGGGATTTCATGCATTGAAAAGTCTTATGTCTCTCTAGCTGAGATAGCTCTTATGTGGTTAAGGTCTTTACCTGCTGGTTCTATTGTAACTTGGGATTGTTGCAAAGCCAATTTTCTCACTCACTTCATCACCACTACTAGGACCAACTATATGCGTAACAAGATCTCTTGGTTTCAGCAAGGTCGTGTAGAGTCATTCTTTAAAGCTTGGGAACGATTCAAAGAAAATCGACTGCCCTCATCATGATTTCTCAGATGTAAGTCTCCTCAACACTTTCTACAAAGGAATAGATCATAAGTATCAGCTTTCCTTGGATACAACAAGCAATGGTGACTTTATGACTAAAGTTGTCCCATATCCCTATAAGTTGACAGAGAACCTGTTGGTAACAGTAATCATTGACCATATTTTGATAGAAGAACCATGGGAACTACTTTTGACACCTCTGAACTCTCAGAAGTGAAATGGAAAGTTTCAGACATGAAAGGGCTGCTTACTCAACTTCTCAAGAACCAAAACCAGAAACATGTCAGTTTTTCTAAAGATTTAAAAGTTGATTGCTTTGCCTTTCAAGGCAAAAATCTGAAGGAGTTGAAAAGGAAGTGAGCTACATTAATAGTCAAGGACAAAGAGTGTACAATCAAGGGTGCAAGCAAGGGTTTAACAAGACTTACCCAAATCTTTCTTGGAGAAGCACCGATGTAGAGAATCCTCAAGATCAAATCTACCCACAGTAGCAAAAGACTTTTGTGCAGAATTCCAATTCATGTGGTTTTAAACAAACCTCTCAGTCTGTATTTTAGCAAAGCAACTCAATGGAGATTATGCTTAAAACTTTTTTGGAAGGGAAACAATAATCCCAAAGAGAAGTAAGGGAATTAAACCAGAAGTTTGAAACCCTCTCTACACATGTAAAGCACCTTGATACTCAAGTAGCTCAAACTTCAGATTCTATAAAGAGACAAACTGGTGTTTTCTCTAGGAAGGTTGAAGATAATCCAAAAGGTTATTGTAAATCTATAATTGCTGATTCGATTGAAGATGTTGATGAAGTAGAAAAACATCAAATATTGGTGAAAAGACTGGATTTTGGATATCTTGTTGCAGAAAAAGTTGAAGAATATGATGAAGACAGAAGTGATCGATCGATCCAAGGAGCTCCAGAAGAAAAGATCGATCGATCGGGCACGAACCTAAAAAATTTCCAGGGACAAATGATCGATCGTTCCCACCAGGAATGATCATGCTGGCTCCACGGGAAGATGACTCAAATCCAAGAGATTGATCGATCTCTGATAGATCGATCTCGCGTACATTGTTAGATTCGAAAATTCATGAGATCGATCGATCCCTTCCGAATTTTGAAAAGATTTAAAAGACCTTAAGGGATAAAATCGAAACGGTTGAGATTCCCTACAAATTTTTTAAATTGTTCGGAGAAAATCAGCCCTTATCCTAACAATCCATCCAACAACAATTTATTTGCCTTCACCTGAGATATGTTCTCCTTTTCTTTACTCAAGATACACATTTCGTTACAATGAGTACTCCGTGTAAAAGCTCAACTTTGAAAGGATTATCAGTCCAAAATTTTGAGGAGAAGTCACCGCCTGTATATTTGAAGGTCGCCCAACTTGGCAAACTCGCTGGGAGACCTGGGGATAATATGTTGGTGTCAGAATCTCCGCAACAATATTTTGTCTTATTTATGAAAATATGACACATAATGCTCTGTATATAAAGACTTCAGGAGGACCCATCGAGAATATATTCTACCTGAGCATAGCCAAAGAATGTCTGAGCACTTAGTATTTGGTATAATGAGGGTGGACCGAGAAGTAATCTAAGAGAGAGAGGACCAAATCGTGACTATTCCGAGATTCGCGGAGAATATGCCAGAGACCCAAGTCGTGAGAAGTTCAAGTCAGCAAGAAATCCATAACTGTATCTCGAGATATTTGAAAGCTTCAACAAGAGTTGAGAGAAATTGGAGTGGTATTTATAGAAGGAGTGAAGTAAGAGAGAATGTTCTTTTCACCTTTTGACACATTGTTTGTACGCGAGTTGAGACTTTAGAACATCCATATTAATCAATATACTA
>OVBE01015258.1:0-11580 GCA_900406425.1 Iberis pinnata | reverse complement strand
ATGTCTGATACGTTAGCTAAGTTAGCTCGTTCCTTCCATAGGACTATGTACTACATTAGTTGTTCTGTTCCGGTCTGGTTCACCAGACCACCTCAATTTTGAGTAATAGAATGGACGTATTGAGGAAAAAAAAGAGAAATTCTACTATGATCCAAAAAGGGAAGGCAATAAAACACTTCTATGCTCTCTATATATATTAGGCCCGAACACAGAACAAATCAGTCGTAAAAATTCAATATTTGTTATTTGCTTTGTTTTTGACGGATATATAATTTAGCGATTTGCTTTGCTCCCGAAAAACACGGATATCCGGGCTTACGGATATCCTGAAGTTTTATAGATATTTGCGGATATCCGGTTTTCTCATTTCAATTCAAAAAATATAAAAAATATTAATAACTTCTATACAAATATACTTTATTTATGTTAAAATTATCAAATAAGTTGTAAATAATTTAAATCAACTAGCTTTTAGGTAAACAATTAAACAAAATGTCAAAAGTCAGACGCACATATTAGAAAACGATTGTTTTATTTTTTTAAAATAGTAAAGGATATAGAAGAAAATATCTTCTTCCACTATAATGTAAATCATTTTATCATTTCCACATTAGTGTTTATTAGTTTGTATAAACTTTCAGACTTATCATTTCCATTTCTTTTTTTTTAAGTTTTCTAATTTATTGAATATGTGAAACATATATATATATATATATATATAATATGTATATATGTATTGTATATGTAATATACGGAGCAGATCAGATATCCGGTCTTTTGAAGTTTAGTATTTGCTATTTGTTTTGTTTTATACGGATAATTAATTTTAGTATTTTCTTTGCTTTGAATAGCTACGAATATCCGGATTTTTAGGTTCGAATCGAAGCAAATATCGAATCATATCGGATATGACGGATAATTTGCCCAATCCTAATATATATGAGCCCTTCAAACTAAACCATCATCCTTTGGTTTATTATTGGAAATATAGAAACATAATCGTGCTGTCTATTTTAGTCTAACTGATATCTCCTCCAATACTTGTGTCTCTTTTGTTTCTACGCTTAGTTTAATTGTTGATCTATTTGTTATATTTTTTTAGTAGATTTTTCTGTTTGTCTTTTAAGTTTTACTGTGTTACTAGATGATATCTCAGGCTATGCGCAAAAATATTTTATAAAATATAAAGTATAACTTAAATTTTATGCATATTATATAGATTTTTAAATAATAATTATAGAATTCGTGGACTATATTTTTATAAATACGAAGTAAAAAAGTGATGATTTTGTAGAAAATATCTAATTATTTAACACAAACCGTAATAAATATATTATTTTACTTTTTATATAGTATATATAGATATTTTAAAATATATGTTATATTGGTTTATTAATTAAGATACACATATTTAGTAATAAAAACGTTATAAACATATTTCAAATTTAATATAAATAGTTTTATATTATTTAAATATTGAAAATTTTAAAATTTTTTATTTAAAATTTTATCATGTTATATATTATACTTATAGTTTTAGAACACATATTTTCTCATAAATTAATCTAAAAATAAATTTTTAAACTAGAATAATATATAAAAAATGAATTTCTTAAATAAAAGGAGAAAAAAATCTTGGTAAAGATTTTTAATTTAGATAACGTGTTTGTATTTAAATTACTAATGGCATATCATGTAATTTATAACAAATTTAAGGTTTCTTTTAAAAAATTTCTCTTTTAATATATAGAAGATGTTATTTTAAAAAATTCGGTGGAAACCTTTTGGTAAAAAAAAAAAAAACGAAATGATGCTTTCGTTTGTTTTTTCTTTATGTATTACAAAGTATCTTATCTTTGTGTATCTACAAAATATACATACATATGACCATGGGCGGATCCAAAAAAGTTTTTACGTGGTTCAAAATAAAATTTTCTAAACTAGTACTCATAATACATAAATTATATATAATATACACAAATAATTATCTATAGGATATAATATAAATATATATATATATATATATATATATATATATATATATTATTTAGACATAATATGCCTCTCAATATATATATATATATATATAGGATTAATATTTAGTGAATAAGTTTCATAAAATATAATATAATTATTCATTTTAAATTTTGTACACAACTTTATATAATATGGTAAATCACATAAAGTATAATTTTTTGTATTTTATATCATATTTTTGATCATAAGTATATTTACTTATAAGTTTATATGATATTATTAACAATTAAATCTACAAATTATTTTCACTCAGACAATACACATTATATCGTATTGAAACTATTATGTTCAAATTGTATAACAAAGAAAAAGTTAAATGATATCTAGTCATAGCTAGTTTAGAAAGAAAAAAAATGCTATAAAAGGAAGAAAAAAAATGCTTGTATGATTTGAATAAAAACTGTAAATTAAAATGTCACAGGAGTTAATAAGAAAACAGTATATATTTTTTTTTGGTAAGCAAACGGGAGAAAAAATTCTCTAGAAATAAGCAAAAGAACTCATATTAATCTGTCTCAAACTTCCAAACCCCAAAACATCATCTCTCAAAATCGACTCGACAACAGTCGGGCTAACATCTAACTCATGAAAACCTAGAGGCAAAGAGAACGCATAACTAGCTAACCCATCAGCTAGACGATTAGCTTCTCGAAACACATGCGAAATACGGACTGTCCAGTCCTTTGAAAGAAAGCCATAGCACAACCGTGCTAGGAATGAAAGGGGATGAGAGTCCACTATACCTGTTCGAAGAAACAGTACCACCATCTCCGAGTCAACCTCCAACTCTAAACATTGTATCCCAAGCTCCCAAGCAATGAATAAGCCATAATATACTCCCCAAAGTTCTGCTAGAGGAGCCGAACAAACACCAATGTTTAGCGCAAAGCCTTTGCACCACTTCCCTTCCGGATCTCTGATAACTCCACCAGGCGTTGCTAAGCCCGGGTTTCCATGCGACGCACCATCCGTATTGAGCTTGAACCAACCAGTGGGTGGCTTCTTCCACGCAATAAGTTGATCTACATGAGCCCTATGTAATCCAACCAAGCCTGTAGATAAAGCTTCTGTCCCACTCTCTTTCGCTTTGTCTTTCACAAACTGTATTCGGTCTCGGCATTTCGGCATCTCCCCAAAAACTCGATAACATCTCCACTTCCAACTTCACTATACCGTTGTGACAAACAGCGTTGACCAAGCAACCTCATGAACTACGGTTTCATCACCCAAATTAGCATACAACCAACTCATCAAATCCGTCGTAAAGAACCCATGAATATTCCCTCTCGGAACTAAGCGGCGCCAAATTCCCTCAATCGATGGACAATCCCGTAAAATGTGTAAGATTTTTTCATCTCCTGTGCGGCAAATTGGACATACACCTGACGAAACTAAATGTCTCCTTCTTCTTTCGAGATTGGTCATTATACTCTGGTGTGAGACGAGCCACATAAAACAATTAGCCCTCTCGGTAGATTTTACTCCCCATAGCTTGCGAAAGAAACAAGACATATCTGGACCTTCCTCCTTCAAGCGCGTTAACAATGAAAAATCCATACTAACTGTGAACATTCCATCTGATGTTGGGCTCCATGAGACACAATCAACAACACATGTTACCTCATCAAGAACAAACGCTGCAAGCCGAAGCTTGGATTGGGCGTTAATGAAAGGTGCAATAACATCCCAACGCCAACCTCTTCCTGTTTCCCAAAAGACACAAACTTTCATTTCATCATACCCAGCTGGTAAAGGAACTGGTGATAGCGAACTTAATGGTACCGGTAAGCACCATATCTCGCTCCAAAAATTGATGCACTGCCCATCTCCTATTACCCACCTAAGCCCCGGGAAAACCACTTGTCGCAAACCCTCCATCACGCCTTTCCAAATCACGGACCAGAAACTCTTAGACACAAGCCAGGCTATCTCATGACTATTACCAACCTTGTATTTACTCCGCAATACGAGTGTCCAAAGACTAGTGTTATTCTGTATCAAACGCCACCCCAGTTTCGCAAGAAGGGCAATGTTCATGTCTTTAGATCGTCTAACGCCCAGCCCACCCTCTAGCTTAGGAGTACATACTCTATCCCAAGAAATTAAGTGTTGCTTCTTGTGACCGATAGAGCTCCCCCAAATAAAATTTCTTGACATCTTATCCAACTTATTCAAGGTTGAACTAGGAAGAGCAATCGAGCTCATCGTATGTACCGGAATCGAAGACAAGACAACCTTAGTCAACGTAATTCTACCCGCAAAACTCAGCATCTTTCCCTTCCCCCCAGCCAATCTTGAAGCAACCTGCTCTTCTAAAGCACCAAACGTATCCTTATTAATACGTTTATGAAGAATCGGAAGGCCCAAGTATTTCTCCAAATCTCTAGTAATCTGTATACCACTTGCCGCACTAATAGATTCCTCAAGGTCGCGGTGAACATTTGAAGAGAAAAATATCTTGGACTTCTCAAGACTAACCTTCTGACCTGACGCCGCACAAAACTTCTCAAGAATTCCCCGAATAATACCGATTTTTGACACAGATGCTTCAGCAAACAAAATTAAATCATCCGCAAAACACAAATGAGTTAGTCTTGGTCCACCGCGAGATAAACAAAACGGTTTCCATTGATTCTCCTCAACCCCATCATCTATTAAATGACAAAGTCATTCCAAACATAACACAAACAAATACGGCGACAACGAATCACTTTGTCTCAAACCTCGCAATGGCTGAAACGAAGTTGTTTTCTACCCATTCCAAAACACCGTCATTGTTGATCCCGTAACGCTACTCATAATCCAGTGGATCCACTTTTCGGGTAAATTAGTCGCATGAAGTGTATCCTCAAGGAAGTCCCACCGTATCCTATCATAAGCCTTCTCAAGGTCTAGTTTCAACAGCATCCACCCCCTACGGCCTTGCTTACGACGCATCGAATGAACTGCTTCTTGAACAACAATAATGTTATCAGTACTTAATCTTCCCGGAATGAAACTTGACTGAGCTGGACCTATTAGTTTCGGCATAAGCTTCTGCAACCGCATCATGATCACCTTAGTAATCATTTTAAACAACACGTTACACAGACTTATCGGTCTAAATTGGGTTATACGCTCCGGCTTAGCTATTTTCCCAATTAAGACCACCAACGCATCATTCAGCCCAACCGGCATTATACCTGTCTCAAAGAAATCAAGTACCGTCTTAGTAACCGATGCACCTACAGTATCCCAGCAATCTTGGTAAAACACTGGCTGATATCCATCCGGTCCCGGAGCTTTGAATCGTCCTATGCTCCTTACAGCTTGTTCAACATCCACCACATTGAATGGTTTGTGCAAGATCCTTATCTCAGCACTACTCAAACTAGCATACCCACCATGCGGTAATACCGGGACAGCCGCATCAACGTCATCGAGAGAATACAAACGTTTGTAATACCCAACAACTAGCTGCTCTAGTTCCAGTTTCTCCGATACCCAACGATCATTATTATCCTTCAACATCTCAATAGAGTTTCGGCGCCTCCGATTTACAGTAAGAGTGTGAAAGAATTTAGTATTTCGATCTCCAAACTTCACCCACTTCTCTCGGGATTTTTGATACCAAAGCATCTCCTCTTGCTCCAACACAACCTCCATTTCTTGTAACAATTCACCCTCACGTACCAGCAACTCGTCATCTGGTAGAGTCTCAAGAGAATCTTGAATCCGTTTGATCTCTTTCATTAGCCCATCTTTGCGTCTCAAGATATCCCCGAACACCTCCATATTCGATCGACGCAAGACAGACTGTAATTCTTTAAGTGCTGAAGCCGTATCAATATTTGAACTCCATGAACTAGCTACTAGTTCCTTAAAGCCATCATGTAGAAGCCAAGCAGCTTCAAATCAAAATGGTCTTCTCCTAGGATCCCCTCTTTCCGTTGGACAAAGCTAGAGAAATAACGGAGTATGGTTAGATGCAAGAAATGGTAAATGAGTAACTCTCGCCTCTTGCCATTTTAATCTCGCCTAAACATAACACAACACCCTATCCAATCTCTTAGCCACAAACGTCGTCTTTTTCCTGCCTCGTCTCCATGTAAATTTTTTTACCAATAAAGCCTATATCTATCAAGAACGACTTGTGTATCCAATTCCCAAACGTGAGTGAGTCCGTAGATAAAGCTCCATTCCCTCCCGATCTTTCATCAACCCGGACTATCGTATTAAAGTCTCCCCCAATAAACACAGGTGCATCAATACCGACAATCAATTACCTTAAGTCCTCCCATAACTCACTCCGCCGGGCAGCAGACAGAGAGCATATACAACAATAAGATGAAAATTATCATCTCCCATACGTTTTCGAGCATGAATATATTGAGCCGAGGATCCCTTGATCACCAACTCTCCCACTTCATCCCTCCATAATAGCCACAAACCCCGCTTTGGCCTACCGCATCTACACGAAATGAATTCGTAAAACCGAGCCCTTGACAAATATGTCTAGCCCTATCTCCACCAGCATGAGTCTCAAAGACAGCAAGTACATCGGTATTATATTTCTTCAAAACATATAGTATTGATCTTCTGAAGTTAGGTTTATTCGCCCCCGGCAATTCCACAATAAAAAATTCATTAGATTAATCTTAATCAAGAAACGAACTATCGGGGCAAGTCCCTATGCTTGTTGCATTACCTCCTCATTCGAAGGTTGATCAACATTCTTCTTGGTTCCCATACTACCACCACTACCATCGACTAGCGAAACTGATCTATCTGTAACCATTGACTCTTGGCCCGATCCTTTAACTTTCCCACCATGCTCAAACACTCCCCCTTCTCTACCCATAGGAATCGGTTCTACTCTCAACCTCTTACCCGATGCAGATAACTCCATCTCCCCCCTTAGTTGGTCCAAAAACCAGCCCCATGCTCGGTTTATGCTGATTATTACGAGAACTCATCTTCTCTAAAGCTCGGCGTGGATACGTTCCTTTATTTTTCAAAGTATCCCGCATTGTATTCTTAGTTGCACCATGCACTTCACACTCCACTTGCTTACTCCCAAACGTCATTGCCTTAGCCTTATTTGTCGAAGGCTTCTCATTCTCTTTATTATCCTTTAACAAATGTTGACTTTTGCTAGTACCAGCTTTCTCTATCACTTCTAACTGGTCGAATCTATTAGACGTATCTACCAAGTTAGGACTCTTCTGCTTCACACCTCCTCCTACATCCTTAGAAACATGAGTTTTATGACTCACCTCCTTCAATACTCGACTTGAAGATCCTGTCAAAGGATCCAGTCCCGGACTTCCTTGATACACTAGTAAAACCATCCCCACTTTCCACACTTCCTTCAACTTGTGAAGCCGCAGCAGGTTGGGCCACATAATTTAGCAAAGGAACTACCTCCCGTGGACAACCTTGTGCTAAATGCCCAAAAATCCCACATTTAGAGCAAATGGTCGACAATCCCTCATAGGCAACAAAATATCTTTCACCATTAATAACTATTGTTCCTTTTAAAGAAGCTTTGAGATTAACTTTTACACAAACCCTAGCATATCTCGCCCTTTCAAAGTGTAGTGTTGATAGGTCCACTTTAACCAATTTCCCTAAACCTGAAGCTATTCCCATTAAGATAGCCGGATGATAAAGATTAATGGGAATATTCATCAAACGGACCCAAACCGGAGTTTCTCTATCTCATCTCGAAGAGGATCAAAATTCGGAGTCCAACCTTGCACCATAAGATAGCTACCAAAGACCTTCCAAGGACCCCCGGTTAGAGCCTCGGTGTATTCATCTTCATCATCAAAACGTATCATGAAAAAATTCCGAGGTAGGTCCAAGACATACATGCCGTGTTTCGGCTTCCAAAGCTCACACGGACATTTTGTCAAAACAACAATCGGTACACTTCGGTGTAGAACTTTAACAATCATGCATCTCTTCCACAAACCATTCATAGCCTCCAACACTTCTTCCCCTATGTTAATGAAAGGTTCTCCATCAGCTCCATGTGGGAATGAAACAGTAAGTCTCTCTGTTACAAACTTGTTATCAATAATACTTTCTGGCCTTGGGATACCTCCTACACTGCTACCTGTAACTTTTTGTGCCCAAGTCATCTTGTGATCCGGAGGATCTCCAGGTGGACGATCCTTATCGACAGCTTCAATCCTCAAATCATCTTGTTTGTCCAAAACCCTTGATTCATCACAAACCCTAACACCATCGTTAACCCTAGTCGCCATCTCTATTATAAGAAAACAATATTAATGAAACAATTTTAAGAAGAATTGAATTGTATCTGACATTTTAGATGGTCATTAACAACAACTAATGAAATTAAAAAACATTTATGAATGGTTAAACTTTTTAATATAAATCTTAGGTAGATCAATTGACCTATCTTCCATCAACTTGAGTCCGCCCTTGCATATGATATATGAGGTAAAGAAAATTTTTCTAAAAAACAACCTTTAATTTAATAACTATTTACATGCGCTTTCATTAATAAAGCTAACCAAAAATAATATTCATATTTTTTAATTAAGTATATAATTAGAAAAAAAATATTCATAATCATGTATGCAAACACTAATTATAATTTAAAAATAAATAAATAAACAATAAAAAACACTACATTTAAAAAATTTACACAACAACAAACAAATATGGTTATTAGAAATATATATATATATATATATCTTAATATTTAAAAACTACAGAATCTCAAAACATCATATCCCTACACTACACTAAAGAGCAATATAAACATGATCTCAAAATCAATATAGTTTTATATAAGTTGTATATCATATTTTATAAGATATATTTTATAAAATAAAATTAATTTGGCGCTAAGTGCGGAGTATGCAAGTATTATGACAACATTTAAATTATTTGGATATTAATGACTAGAAGTTAAAGTCAGGTCCATTTTTACTATAACAAGACCAACGATGTCTTTGTAAATGGTTTGTGGACTATGAAGCTTAGGACCCGAAACCGAAACAACCATGAGATTGATTGAACAGTGGTCCAGTTGAGTTTTTATGTCAAAATGTCGTGATATATAAGACCACATCCCATTTACACAAAAAACAAAATTAAAGGCCATCCCTTTAAATCAATCAAAATTCCATATACTAACAAAACTATAATTATTCGTAATTTAACTATGAACCGAAAATGCCACATGTCACGTGAAAGGTCACTGGCCCCCAACATTATATACATATATTAGTCTCTCTCTTCTCTTCTCTTTCCTTTCATATTTACTATCCAAATAATGGATCCTCGCATCGCTGCAACCTCCGTGTTCCGGAATCGCCGGAAGATTCATCTCCGCCGTCGTAAGACACAGGTGGTGCGTCTTGGCGGGAAGAACAATGTGGTGCAACGTGGAGGATTTTGTTTGAAGAGGATGGTGAGGAAAATGAAGCTGAGATGGTTGAGGCTCCACTACTTGAGATTGATGAAAAAGATCAATGGCTTTTATCGTAATTTGGTCAAAGAATTCGTAGACGCAGGAGCTGAGCTTGAAGTGATTCAGCAGCGAATGGCGGTTGAAGCGGCTGCGTTTGCGGTTCCTGGTTTAGGTCTCTCTTTCTCCTCTATGGACCGAGCACGCTATTTTATTGTATAGTCAGTCAGTCATATGAAATCATATTTCACAAAATTATCATTGCTACTTTTTTCTTTTTCTTGTATCTTTTCGTATTACTTGGATGTTGAGAAATCAATATGATATTGGTATATATGGTTATATTTTAGTATGTACGATTTCTTAATATGTATATAAGAAAACAAATTAACATTTCATGGCCTTCTAAAAGAAAGACCCCTATGCAACAAATAGTAATTATCGTTTATCTATATTATTGTTGAAAATCTCAAGTTCAATAATATATCTTTCATATTAAACTTTTTTTTAATCTTTCTCCATCTGCTATATACAAATTAAGGTAATTGTAACAGATAATAAAAATATACCTTACTATTAAGAAAATAACATCTAAATCTACGCTACTTTTCTATCTTCATTGCCATTATACAATATAACCGATATAACCCCTACTATCCGAAACAGTTACTCTATTTCACTCGGCTACCTTTATCAGAAGAATAATTATTTCTTTTCCATTAATCTGCGAACTTTGTCTTCTCTTTCCTGATAATTGACGCCGAGAAAACTCAACCGTCAGCCATAACTTCCTCCTTAATATTTCTCAACTGCTACAAGTTAAATCAAATTGAATCCGAGTTCCTCATTTCAATTTTTTAAAAGCAGTTAACTACAGAGAACAGAAATTGAACAGTAACCACCGTGAAGGGTCCCCAAGATTCCTCCAAGCATCAACCCAGTTCACAGACCTCGGATTAGGGTTTGTTAAGGAAGGTAAATTTCACTTTACGATCATGTTAATTTTAGTTAACTGATTGATATTGCCTGAAATTTGTTCGAGTTGAGGATAGATAATTAGGCATTAACTATTTCACTGCACAAACTGGTCTTCTTTCGTAATGCTTCTTCTCAAAGATTTTTCAATTCGGGATGTATTCACATATTATCAGAACCGGTTCAATTCTTATAATGCATACGAATTTGTTACATTCTCCTGTCTTCCTATAAGTTGCATGCCTGCAAATTCGTGTATAAACAAATTTGGTTCTCTTTCATTTTATTTATAAGGTATGGTGTTTACAAACTATGTTACTGTTATGTTCTTTCCCCAATGCGTACACATATCAGTAGTTTTCTCTCTTTCCAGTATATTGAGTACTTGTTACAATAGTCTGAGTATTGACTTCCTGCGCCATTGCCATTACAGTGTTTAGATGGAAGAAGGAACCGACCACGAACTTCCTTCCCGCCTATTTGAATTAAACCATGAGCCTGGGGGAAGTGCTAGGGTCAATAAGTATTTCAATCTTCGGGCAGTTCAGCGCATTAAGCAGGCATTATATCCACAAGATTTGGATTTCCTAATAAATTCACAGTTCAAGATGATTTTGCAAATGGAGAATCACGAATTCTTCTTCGTGTTTCTACACTACCTATTATCAAGGCAGTTAATGGCAAAGAAAGAAAACGAGCTTTGGTAGATTTTTGCTGGGAAACCTATACGCTATGATATTCAAGAATTTGCCGTTGTCACTGGATTGAAGTGCGGTCACGAGAATGAAGAGGGTAAGAAATTATGCCTCCAAAAACTAAAAAAGGGCAAGGGTAAATCAAGCACAAGTCTCGACAGTGTTTGGCTCAAGCTATTTGGCAATGAAAAGAAACCCACTGCTTCATGGATACATCGCCAACTGCTAGAGGGAAACAAGTACAAGGACCGATAACAAGGCTTCGCCTAGCCCTACTGCTTCTTGTTGATGGCATACTTTGCCCAATACCCAACAACACGCATATAACTAAAGAGAGGGTTCACCACCTACTAGACCTTGAAGATTTTATGAACTACCCATGGGGAAGGGATGATAACACTTGAATTTCAGGATTTTTACATATCATTTCTTGTTACTTTCTAGTTC
>OVBE01015257.1:0-11582 GCA_900406425.1 Iberis pinnata | reverse complement strand
ATATACAAAAAACGATAGACATAAAAAACAGAAAGAGAATGGGCCAACCAGAAGGAAGGCCCAAACCCATGCCCAAAAAACAAAAGAAAGATCTGCCAGGGGCCCAGCCCGCAGCCCAAACCAGAGGAAGATGTCCTACTTCGATAAAACAGCCATCCTACGCCGCCGTGTACCACCGACCCAGCCGCCACCGTGTACATGACGCGTCCGATCAACCACCCAACAGAACCACCGGTAGCAAGGATGAAATTGTTTGGTCGAGAAAACATCACCCAAGGTATGGAGATCCGCCAAAATCGAACCACCGTGAACCAGATCCCGACCATCCAAACCACCGCCGAATCAACAACAACTTGAGAACACCGCTGCATGCATGTAGCCATAGACCCCACCATCTCAACCATCCATATATGGTCCTGTAAAGAATCAAAGAAAAGAAAAGCACATGTGGAACCATACTAGATATGATAGTGAAATCGGAGAAACATGCATGGAAAGAGTGACACAAGCATGGCGGAGACGGCGAAAGATGGTGGCAGATCGGAGATCGAAAAGCTAACGGGGGAGAGAGCCGTGAAAAGAAAATAAAAGAAGCTAAGGGCCTGAGCGCCAGCATGGAAGCTGGTCGCCAGCGGCGGAGCAAAATCAGAGAGATGAACCGGTGGCGCAAACGAGAGAATTTTAGAGAGAGGAAGAAGAAGAGAGAGAAGTCTTTTATTATATTCTTTTAATTGTATAAGTTGGACAATTTTATATTTTGAGAATATGTTTTTACTTTTTATATCAAAATAATTTAAAATTTAAATGAATTAGATATTTTGTAAATGAGCAAGTGATTTAATGGTAATTTTTTCTGCATCTATTGCATCAACCAAAGTTTAAATTTTGCCGTTCTTAGTTAAAAGAAAACTATTTAAACATTAGGATATAACGACAAAAAATAAATTAGAAATTTTAATATTATAATTAGAAATATAGTAGTTCAAAATTCTTGAGATGAAAAATAATATTTTTTGGTTGTAATGAATAGTTTATCGTTGACAAACTCATTATACATACATCATTATTTAATATTTACATTTTAATATTCATCATTAACATTTTAGTATTCACACCAACCATTGAGAAACATATATTTTCACAAAAACAATTATAACATACTTTTTCATACAAATCTCAGCAAATTATATATATATACATATATCAGTCAACACGTAAATTAATTTGAAATTATCTTAAGTTAAGTAACTAAACTTAATAAAAAAAACTTAGATCAAATTATTTTATTTTTATGAATTAAAAAAAATGAAAAAAAATTTGGTGGTAAAAATATATAGTGGCAAACAAAAGCGTCGCTATATCCTCCCATTTTGTGTTGAGAAAACAAAAAAAAAGTCTTCGTCGTCCACTCTGAAGCTAAGAAGGAAGTTGTTGGGTCCTCTCTATTATTACATTTCTTCCCCAATCTCTTGTATGCGATCCAGTTTTATGTATAGACCATGTCAAAGATCTAACACTACTTCTCGGTTAGTTCTTCTTTCTCACTGTCCAATTTTACCCCCCCAAGTTTCTCTCTCACTCCGTTGTTTCACTTTCATTTTTTCTTTTCTGGGTTTATGATGATTTTCATCTCCAGCATATGATTTCGCTATAAAGCTCTAACCTTTATATGATACATCAACTTAATTTGGGGTTTATTGAGACCTTTGGTGTTAGGATTTTATCTATCTTTGATAAAAACCTTAATTGTGTTCTTAAATTCGGCTGCTTTAATCTGTTTATGTTTAGCCTAAAGGTATTTTGATAAAGCTGTGTTCTTGTTTATGTTTTTTTTTTTTAAATTTTGTTCTTTTTTAATATTATAAATGGTTCAATTTAGTGTAAAAATTGGTAAATTTATCTTGGTAGTTGAGGTTAAAAGAAGATGGAAGGGAAAAGATTGGATCTTAGATTTCACCACTCTACATCATCACACTCTGTAGAATCAGCATTTGAATTGGATAAAAATGGTTACAATTATCTGAAAATGGCTTCCTCACCGCCGCTTCAACCGTTTCCATCGGGTGGTCAGCATCCTGAAACTAGTGCTGCTGCTGCTTACTTCTCTTGGCCTACTTCAAGTCGATTAAACGATTCAGCAGAAGACAGAGCTAACTATTTTGCAAACCTTCAAAAAGGTGTTTTACCTGAAACTTTTGAAGGTTTACCTAAAGGGAAGAAAGCTACTACATTGCTTGAGTTAATGATGATTAGAGCATTTCATAGTAAGAACTTAAGAAGGTTTAGCCTCGGTACAGCAATTGGATTTCGAATTCGAAGAGGTGTTTTGACAGATATAGCGGCTATTCTTGTTTTTGTTGCTCGGAAAGTTCACAAGCAATGGCTTAATCCGCTTCAATGTTTACCTACAGCCTTGGAAGTGAGATATCTCTTGCCTATAAAACTTACTTGTGTTTTCTTCTCCACTTAAAGTATCTTACTTTGACAGGGTCCTGGAGGAGTTTGGTGTGATGTAGATGTTGTTGAGTTTCAATACTATGGTGCTCCTGCGCAAACGCCTAAAGAGCAAGTGTATACAGAGCTTGTTGATGATCTAAGAGGCAGTGGTGCGTCTATTGGATCTGGTTCACAGGTAACATGTTGTGTACCTATATCACATATATGCTGGTGTTATCGACATCTTTCTTCATGTAGGTGGCTAGCCAAGAGACATATGGAACATTAGGTGCTATTGTAAAGAGTAAAACCGGCATCAGACAAGTTGGTTTCCTAACAAATCGGCATGTTGCAGTTGATTTAGACTACCCAAGCCAAAAAATGTTTCATCCATTACCTCCTAGCCTCGGACCTGGTGTTTACTTAGGTGCGGTAGAAAGAGCAACTTCATTCATTACCGATGACCTTTGGTATGGCATTTTCGCTGGAACTAACCCAGGTAGTCCGATAACAAATACATCATAACTTTCCTGCTAATACTCTCATGGCATAGCACATTTCTCAATGTCGATTTTTTGTCTTTTGTGCAGAAACATTTGTTCGAGCGGATGGAGCCTTCATACCGTTTGCCGAGGACTTTAATATGAACAATGTAACAACAACTGTGAAGGGAATCGGTGAGATTGGTGATATCCATGTTATTGATCTGCAGTCTCCAATTAACAGTCTCTTAGGAAGAAAAGTGGTTAAAGTTGGGAGAAGCTCTGGTTTAACTACAGGGACCATAATGGCTTACGCATTAGAATACAATGACGAGAAAGGTATTTGTTTCCTCACTGATTTTCTCGTTGTTGGTGAAAACCAGCAGACTTTTGATCTCGAAGGTGACAGTGGAAGCCTTATTCTGTTAACTGCGGGCGACGAGAAGATTGAGAAACCGCAACCTGTTGGAATTATTTGGGGCGGAACAGCTAACCGAGGAAGGTTGAAGCTAAAAGTGGGACAACAACCTGAGAATTGGACAAGTGGAGTTGATCTTGGAAGAGTTCTTAAACTTCTTGAGCTTGATCTCATCACTTCAAATGAGGCTCTTCAAGCTGCAGTGCAAGAACAGAGAAACGGTAATATGTTTCCCGCAATTGATTCAATGGTTGTGGAATCATCTCCCTGCGAATGCAAGCTGTCGAGGTGTAAAACCGGTGAGAATTTTGAGCCGATTAACTTGAATGTAGAGCAAGTACTTATAGAAGAAGACAACTCAAACTTTCATCCAGAGTTTCAAATAGAAGATGTGTTGGAATCAGCGGCTTTGATCGAAGAACATCAATTCATACCAAGTGCAAGCAATAATAGATCCCCTCTCCATCAGAAACCCAATGGAACCAAAAACTTGTCTGCATTGAAGGCTGATGACTCAGGTGATGAGATTGGGTTTTCTTTGCAGTTAGGTGAGTCAGATGCAAAGAAAAGAAAACGAAGTGATTCACCGGATGGTTCTCAAGAATCATGAAAAGAGTCGCATATAATAGTAACATCAGAGTATTATTCTTTTTGCTACTGCATTTTCTCCAGAGGAAAGATAATTCAGAATTTAGTATATTTGTAATTTGGCTAATGTCAAGGTGTAGTGAAAGTTATAAGCAGAGATGTGTTGGTGGATTATTGAACACCTATGATTTTGTTGTATCTGAAGTCTGAACAACATTTGGAAGCATATGTAGTCGCAATAAAGTCTCTTAAATCTCAACTGTTTAGATTTATAGAGAATAGGTACACTATGTCCTATAATATTATATAATATTAGACAATGCTCAAAACTACTATAAAAAATGGGTATATTTCGAAAATATCAGATCCAAAAATTCCACAAATTTTCAAAAAATACCATATAACTGTTTTTGTTTTAAAAATACCACAAATTTAAACTTCAAACTTAAACATAACCCTCCTAAAATCGAATTATACCCTTTCAAAACTAAACCCTAAACTCTATTTAGTAAACTCAAAAATTTAAATTCTAAACCCTTCAATTTCACTTTTTATATTTGTGGTATTTTTGGGGAAAAAAATTAATGATGTTTTTAAAAGTTTTGTGAGTATGTGATATTTTTGAATATTTTTTAGTGGTATTTGAATAAATTTCTCTATAATATTCTCATTTCTGTTGTAACACTCGATCAGTAGGTATGAATTGTATTAATTTTTTGTTGCTATTCGTAGATACATTTGAATGCATCAACAATACTTTCATTCTCTTCATTTCAATTCCAGTTAGTTAACAATATATAATTATATATATGATGAATACAAGATCTAGCTATATTGTTCATAGGGTTAATTGCAGTAATATACAAAAGGAAATTGGAAATTAGGTGTATATACATTAGTTTGTTTAATTAGGACATTATTATTGGTAGGACTTTTTATGGAGTCCTTAGAGTATTATATTAATATATGTGATGTAAGACAATTGTAAGGACTTTTGTTAAAAAATATGATTATTGGTGGGACTTTTGAGTGGTTTCTTAGGTGAATTTATATATTTTTAAGATGAACATAATTTTATAAATTGTCATAAGAAAATGTAACACACATTTTATTAAAGAGAGGGGTTCTTAATAAAATAAAATTTCAAAATAAAAAGTTTTATAATGTTAATCAGATCCAAATTTCTGTCATAGATCATGAATTAAAAAATCATGAATAAAAGAAAAGTCAACAGTTGACCAAAAAATACTCGGAACCGATTCGGAACCAATCCGGAACCGACAAGAACCGAACAAGAACCGAACAAGAACCAAACCTGAACCGAACCGAATATTAGAAAAGTATCAATTGGGTATTCGAATTTAAGATCCGAAAAACCGGAACGGAACCGAATACCCGAAAACCAAGCCTTAAAACATTGTATAAAAAAACAACTCGTATAATAAACAAAAAAATATTATTTAATTTTGGAAACATATTCGAATAAAGAAGCTGGCAAAATATTCGAAAAACAACAACAACATATTCGAAAAAAACAACTCGTATAATAAACAAAATATTATATAATATTGGCAACTCGTATAATAAACAAAAACAACAAATCATATAATAAAAATATTAAACAAAAAAAAGACCAATCAAAAGAGAGCAGCTGGCAAAAAAGGACCATAAGGTCGACCCTTAATAAGAAACGTCCTTCAATATATGGTCCATTTTTAATTTAATTTTGGCCCTAAATTAGTGAAGGACCCATTTAAGGGTTGCCGATAAACATGCCCTTAGGAAGTTGGTATTAATATACCACATATATCTCTTTCCTAGTTTTTGTGTGAAATACACTCGCCAACTTATACGTGAGTTCATATTTTTTTTTTCTTCTTTTTTCTTTCTTCTTTTTTCTTTCTTTGTAGTTCTACCCTTTTATTAAGCATTTTAATTAAAATAATAAAATCTTATTTTAAAAAACACAATTTTTTATGAATATAATATGACTAAAATTATTTAAAACGGATTTATATCTTTTAAATAGTGAATAATGAGTTTGATTAATGAAATATCAACCCACAAATAGTCAGACTACTTAGTTGAACTACTGAACCTTAAGCTCCAAAATATAAATTAAAAGCTCCAAAATATAAACCAAAAACCCCAAAATATAAACCCAAAACCCCAAAATAAAAACTGAGAACTCCAAAATATAAACTCAAAACCCCAAAATATAAACTCAAAACCCCAAATATAAACCCAAATTTCCAAAATATAAACCATAAATCCAAATCCAAAATCCAAAAATATAAACCCTATACCCAAAACTTAAACCCAAAATCCCAAAATATAAACCATAAATCCAAACCCAAAATCCAAAACATATAAATCCTAAACCCAAAACATGAAACCAAAACACCCAAAATATAAATCCTAAACCCCAAAATATAAACCCCAAACCCAAAATATAAGCTAAAAACCCAAAAATAAATCATAAATCTAAATCCAAAAAATTAGTAACAAAAAAACAAATTTGTCACAAGAAAAAGAAAAGAGATTAGCCAAAGCAAGTGAGGGAGAGTGTATTCTACGAGGGTAAAATGGAATTAATAAAAAAAGAACTAGAGAACTTATAGCTTAGATGTAAAGAAAAACTAATTATATGATGTATAATGTAGGGGAAATTATCGGCAGTACCATAAAATTCCTTCAGCTTACAATAAATACCATAATGGTATGAAAGTAAAAAAATTTCCATATGTCACTTTGTGACATATTACGCCAAGTGCCCTTGTTTTCCTTTGCAGAATGGATTTTGTTTTTAAAAAGTTAAAATTCAAAATTTAAATGGTAAATAACCAACATCGGTTATTGTGCATCAAAAGATTTACCTTTTTACTTTTCCCTTGGAGTAATCGGGGTTATAGTTCAGGGAGAGAAAATTAGTGAGATGGTGTCGCCGACTGATAAAAACCGGTCGCCGCTGGCTGACAAAATAGTCCGGTTGTCTCCGAGATTGAAAGGGAAACCGCTGCCAAAAATGCAAGACCAACGACCAGGATATTTAACGCAGAAACCAAAAAAATCAACCGGATTCTCCTTCAGATCAGAAAGAAACTCAGAGCAACCCAACCCGAAGCTCTCACCCGCATGTTTCCCAAACAGCGACTTCTCAGAAGACTAGTCATAAATTGTCTTCAAGTTCAACGCATGGGGAAAATTTGAATGTTGCGTATATCCACGAGAAAAAGACGTCCACAAAGTCAAGGGAGCAAGCAGGATTTGTGTTGGTGGAGGAGAAAACGGTACACGGGAGAGACGTGCAGGAAAACTGTTCCAGACCTTGTTAACAAATACAAGCGGGAGGCTGTTAAGAAAGGGGATTCCAGCGTTGTCCACCAAAAAAGTGCGATACCGGGTGGACCTAGAGCAGAGGCTGTCCACGCAGAAGTGGAGTCAGGGAAAAAGGCGAGACCTAGTGCAGATGCTGCACACACAAAAGTTGAGTTAGGGAAAGAGGCGAGAATCAATGGGCTAGATCTGATGGGCGAGGAAAAGAAAAATTCGAACAAGGTAACAGATCTTGTGCTTGTACAGCCAGTGCCAACATAATCGAGTGGACATGGCAAGCAAAACATCAAAGATTCGGTTGTCCACATATCAGATGTCTACAAGGATAAACAAAGACCTGATGCACAAGATCTGGTGAATACGAGGAGGAAAATTTTGTCCACCAAAAGAAACCCAAATGATGTCCACCAGGTTGAGAACACTTCAGGTGGACAAGAATAAGACCCAGAAAATGTCCACAATCAGAAAGCAAGTTTGTCCACAACAACATACTCACTTGTCCACTATTCGATTGGACATGGCAAGGAAAGCATCAAAGAGTCAGGTTTCCACGTATCGGATGTCTACAAGGATAAACAAAGACCTGATGCACCAGGTCTGGTGGACACGAGGAGGAAAAATTTGTCCACCGAAAGAGACCCAAATGATGTCCACCAGGTTGCGAACACTTTAGGTGGACAAGAAAAAGACCCAGACAATGTCCACAGTCATAAAGAAATTTTGTCTACGACAACAGACTCACATGTCCATGATTCGCAGTGGATTAGGCTGGAAACGTCACAACTTCCTCGTAGGTTGTATGCAGTTGATCAATATCCTCCATTTGGTAGGATCAACTCGTATTCCAAACCAGAGTTTCTCCTAGATTTTGTGGAGGCTCTGGAAGGTACGAAAGCATTGGATTTCTTGAAGTCTTTGGTTTTTGGACCATTGCTAAATTTTCCAGTGCGAACGGCATCACTGTCTGGGAAATTGGTACACCAGATGTTGTGTCGTTCATTAGTAACCAAGAGAAAATATGAATTATGGTTTGTTTTTGTTGGTTCAACGTTTTGTTTCTCGCTTCGTGAGTTTGGTCTTGTTATCGGACTACCGTGTGGACATATTCGGAGAAGTTGGTGCTTGAGAAACTATAGAAACCGGAGAACCCAAAACAACCTTACTGGAACAAACTAATAGATAACAAAAAGAAAAATTTCCTAATTAAAGACATTGTTGAGTGGCTAATGAAGGACAAGAGACTGTCGGATTCCAAGAAGATGCCACATTGGCGAAGAGTCCGACTTGCGTTGGTTGTCATAGTTGAGGGCATTTTGTTGTGCACTACCAATCCGTTGAGGGCTTCGAACAAGATCGTTGAGATGGTTAAGGACCTTGAAGGTTTTCAGAGTTATCCGTGGGGACGCGATTCGTTCTTACTAAATATTGAGATGGTAACAGTTGGAAAACAATGCAAGGATGTCGAGAAAATAAGAGAGAAACTAAACCAGTCCTATATGACGACACATAGGTTCAGGCTCGGACTTCAGTTGTTCTTCTATGCCGCTATTCCTCAGTTTCTGAAGATACTGCCAAAAGCGAACCAAGTTGATCATGATTTCACGCATGAGTCTATTATGAGTTTTCCGGCGTGCAAAAGCTTCCACAACGAGAATATATTACAGCTGGAGAATTCTTCTAGTGTAAGTCTGTATGGTCTATGCTAGATTTTTCATTACTGTTGAGTGAATATGTAATAATATTGTTTATATTTTGCATGGACTGATGTATGTTAGACCGCTATTACCGGCGGACGACCACACTTACACATATGTTAATGATTTTTGGATGGACGAGGTAGAGGATGTAGCTCTTGATTACATGGAAAGTCTTCTTGCGGACGAGTTTTGATTCAAAAGAAACATGTGGCAAGGTGGTTCAAATGTTTTTGATCTGATTGTCGTGCCTGTCAATGTGGCTGTGAATAAGGAAAAGAAAGTTAAGACTTCAAATCCGTATCCAAAGAGGAAGATGCGTGTTGATGACGTCCCGGGAATTCCCAAGGACAGAAGAAGGGAAGATAAAGATTCAACTAGTTGTCCACAAAGTGGATCTACATATGAAGAAGAAGAAATATTATGTGCAGAAGATGTTTACAAGCATGTTGAGGTGATGATTGTGGATCGCAAAAAAGGAGATTGAAGGTATTATGGCGGATCAGACACAAACTATAATGATCTTAATTGAGAGCAAGAAGGAGAGGATGAAGGATGAACTAATGAACGAGATTATAAGTCAAATGCGCAAGGGTGGGAAGTTCATGGATGAAGATAACGTTGAGAAAACAATGTCTCCTATTGTGCATTTACATGAGAGTAGCAATCCTACGATCCATGTGGATAAAGCTGGAATATCCATGAATGATAAGGTAAATTTCGACGAGTATAAGGGGTTGAGAACATCCTAGCAGAACTAGCACAACATGTAAGCATTATACTCTATTAGAACATCTCATAATATTGATGTGAGAAAGCAATGACCATGAAATAAATATGTTTTTGCAGCATGTGACTATATCCACCACAATAAACGTGGACAAAGATGTATTCAAGCGATTGTCCACCAAGAAGACTGAATTAAGTTTGGAAAACACTAGAAATTCAGAAATACCACTGGTAAAGGAAAGTATAACAGTCACACAAGAAGAAGAGTTACCCGAGAAGGTAAAAACTATCATTCACAAAAATTCAGTGGACATATACAGAAGTTATTATTATCTCAAACAATTCATCATGTGTTGTTGCTTGTTTAAGTACACACGTGAAGAAGATGCGACACTGTATGTGGGACTTCAAGATAATGTTGTGGATGTGTGTAAAGAACTTCATGCGAAGGACAACGAAGACATTAATTGTGAAGAACCAAAAAGCGATCAGGTGCGAAACATATTCTTTGTTCTTAAGTGTGTGTGTGTGTGGTGGACGTGGATAGAAATTTATTGGCTAAGATAAGAGTAAACATAACAATATCAAAGACACCATAACTGAGTGCTCAATGTTGCATTTCAGGTTGAGGTCGAAGATCTGAAAACAGAAAGTGTGAATGAAAAAGAGGGTGTAAGTGGGCAACTACATAAGTTGTCCATACCATATCACTATCATTTCCACCGAAACCGAGTGCTCAATGTTGCATTTCAAGTTGAGAATGAAGGTGTGAAGACAGACGTTTTGAACGAAGAAGAGTGTGAAGGGGATCAAGGCGAAAAAGCACATGAAGAAATTGAAGCTGTAAATGTAAGTTTATGTGTACTTCTAATAAAGAAGTTTTAGTGGACATCTACATAAGTTCTCCACATCATAATAATATCATGTCTACCAAACCATAGTGATCAATGTTTCCTTTCAGGTTGATGTCGAAGCTGTGAAGACAGACGTTGTGAATGAAGAACATGGCGAAGGGGATTAAGGAGAAAAAGTACATGAAGAAATTGAAGCTGCACTTGTTAGTTTGTGTTTAATGTTAATAAAGCAGGTTAAGTGGACATATCCTTAAATATGTGTTGTCCACATCATAACAATATCTTTGTCCACTATAACCATATGTTCAATGTTGCACTTCAGGATGACGTGGACGATGTGAACATGGATGTTGTGAATGAATGCGAAGGTTCAGGGGCTGGTGAACTGATGGTGAGTAGTCCAACTCGAATTTCCATTGGACGTGCACATCAATAATATATTTTATAATGTCATAATTTTGGCAGTCTGTTGAGTGTGAAGAAAATAGTGAGGCCGTCATTGATGACAACGAGGACGGGATAAGTGGTCGACGTTGTTATGGATGAATATTTAACTGAAAATGGTTGGTTAAGAGTGTAATTTCATGGTGTTACATTGTTGTAGGATGAGGAAAACAGTGAGGCGTCACTGATGCAAGCGATGATCCAGATGCCGGTGTAAAGGTGACCACACCAGAGTTGGGGAAACGTGTTGGAAAAAGATTGTAGAGGATAAGGAAACGACCTAAAAGATTTGACGACTCACAAACACTAGAAGGTGGACCCATACATCCGTCTCTCGTTAAGCTAGATAGTGCTGATAGGTATAGAATTTAATCATAGTCTATTACTGCAGAGAACAGTTCAATGTAGCAAAGATAGGGTATCGAATCCACAAAGACCAGAATAGTACACGGTTCAGTTTCAATTCAAATCTGGCTAAAGAAAGAATAATAAGATTGATAGGTATCAAAACAGTAAATTAAAACGGTTTAAAGCTATTAATCAAAGGCATTAGGGAAACCACATGTAATCAGGATTGAAAGTCAATTTATCATGCAGGGAT
>OVBE01015256.1:0-11583 GCA_900406425.1 Iberis pinnata | reverse complement strand
ATATATATATATATATATATATATATATATATATATATAATAGAAACGTTTTCGTCTAACAAAATTAAAGTGATAATTCTTTTGTCAAAACAATATCGTTAACTCAATAAACCGGGTTAAGTTCCACATGTACGCTATCGTTTTAGTGAGAAGAATGATCTCATTTTGACATATAAATTTGTCATTTTAAGTTTGTTAACGACAACATTTCTCTTAGATACCAGTATACTGTCCAAGTCATCTCTGTCAACAAAATAGTTCATGTCGTAATGATCAATGCATTTATAAGAGAAGACTAGTGAAGGTATGAAAATTCAAAATTAACGAATGCATATAGTTAACAACACAGTCCATATGTGCATGAACGAATTTCTCAACTAGCTACATGTGAGGGTATGGATAAACCGTTATCCCGTAGTTATGGAAAATAATCGCCATCTAAAAAACGAAGTTATGGATGATGTGGCACTATGAAATTGAATTTTTAAGAGTTTGATGTGGCTAACTTGAGAAGCCCAAAATCTTCCTTTTATATATTAGAATAATCAGCTTAATTAGACAATTTCGATAAAGTAAAATGAAGATTAATGTCGGCATATGTGGATATTGTCAGAAGATTTTATATAACTAGCTTAAAAAGACGCATTTTCTTATTCACTACCAATTGACAAACACAAGTTTAAAAGACAGACACGATTCCATAACCAGAGATCACAATAAGAGCACACGTCGTTTGAAAATTTTAAATCTGAACATGTATACACACCATATGGAGTAGATGAAACAAAGCATACAAAAAAGTAGTATAAAAATGCACTATCATTTTTCGTATGCTCTTTAATTTCATCACGTTCCGTAAAGCTTTTAACCTTATCTTTACTTTTCATCGATGCGACGGCTGAAAAGGTTGTAACGTTTTAGAGATTCCAACCTCTGCAATTTCATCTCGTCGTTAAATTTTCTAATAAAAGCTTCGACTCGTGAATTGAGTTCATCTCTTCCCACTGAGAACTCTTTTTTCAGTTCCCCCCACGTCGGAATTCTTTGCAACATCTTTCTTTTTGACGGCGCCGGCGGCGGAGAGGGGCATGAGGATGTGGACAGTCTTGAGTTGTTTCTAGAAATGACTTGGTCATGCCACGTGTTAGGTTTCGTTGGTTGTCTTTCTGCTTTGACTCTCTTCCACATCTCATCCATGGTCTCGTTCTCATCACCTGATTTGTCATCTGATATATAATCCATTTATACATACATTTATATACAAATTTAAAATATATATAGTTTTCAATACAAGTTCTACATCATTTTCAGTTATTGCTAAAAAAATGCAATTGTTAGCCACAAGCATTATAAAATTTTAATTAGATGAATTCGAAATTTAGTTTTGTGTAATACCCATAAGTTCAGCCTTACGCTTGATAAATATATGGGAAACATCTTAAAAAATGCTCAAAACTTTGTCAAATTTGTCAGAAAAATACTCAAATTGTTTTGTTCCCATTTTATACATCAAGTTATTATGCTTATATGTTTAATATTCAAACTTATAATTGTTGTTACAATTTTAACATTAAAATTTTTTAAATCTACAATTTTGCCTATGAAAAATTAATAGACATTAATCGTAGTTATAAAAGTGGAAGACACAATTAGCTAGTCAAGGACATATATAAATATACATAGGAGATTAATTTATTTTATAAACCTCTATTCTACCTTTCACTTTTATATTTTAAATATATTCCTCTAACCGATTTTATGCTATAAAAAGACGATAGTGTTTGACCACAAGAGTTTAGGTTTTTTTGTAAAACTAATTTGAAACTTGAGATTTTGTGGAAAAATAACTTTAAAATATATATATTTAAGGAAAATACAAGTGAATGGTAGAAATGAGGTTTGGAAGAAAATTAACCTCATGTTCTTAATTATTAAACAACGATTAACGATAGATAAAGTCTATTAACTATAAATAGATAATATTTTTATTTTCAATAGTTCAGTTTTGGAATATGTGATTTTATCAACGTATATCGTGATAGCATGAAAATACAGTTTCATATGCTAGTCTGGCCAAAATTCAAAATATCACATATATATATATTGGTTTTTTTTTTTTTTTTTAAGTGATATAATTAAAAACTGATATATTTTGCCTTTTGCAAAATCTTCATATGATATGAACATGTTTAATTAAACATATATATGATTTACAAGTTATCGGGTCAAAATTAAAAATAAGAGATGATGATGTACTAATAAGTAAACAAGTCTAACATACATAATACATACCTTGTGGAAAAGTCTTTAAAGGAGCACTAGGTGGACGTCGGAGTCCACCAGCCTTCTTCGGCGCCGTTGAAGCAAAACGAACATCCGAGGAAGAAACCAGTCCACTCTCTGATCTCACCGCCAACTTTTCTTCCTCATGAACCTTGATGTTGTATTGATCAAACGATGAGTCACTTGAAGAACGGTGATGGTCATGGTCATGATCAAGGCCATGGTTATGGTTTTGATCATGATTATAAAGATAATCATATTCATAAGCATATGTATTTTCATCATGGTGATGTTCCGTGACCGGAGGCGGAGAGTCAGATCCATGGTCAAAGAGATAAGTAGAAGCGGAGAGAGCAAAGATCACTCCGCTTATAATGAAAAAAGGGCTAAAAGTAGACAAAGAGAAGAAAGATCCGGTGGCCGAAAAGCTCAACGCCGATCGGAGCATTGATATAGCTCCGACCAAACCCGAAGAAATAATCCATATCCTCGATGTTAACATTATTTTGTCTTTGATTTGTTATCTTTCTCTTCTTTATATATCCTTTATTCATGGTTTACAGATATTAAGCCAAAGGTAAGTTAACTTTAGATTTAAAGTTAAACTACTTAAAAATAACACGTCGGATCTATTTTACGGTCTCACAATGCAAGTCAAATATTTAAAAAAATATATATAAATAATGTCAAATATAATGTCTTCATTTTGATTCTTGCGTACGAAGCTTCCATATTTGATTTACGTCTGAACAAAAATAAAATATAGTTTAATTCAATAAATAAATTTGATTGTACTTGTATGTTTAATATTCAAAGTTGATTGATTTGGTTTAAAATCTCACCTAAGTGAGCTCTCTTGATCATACTTTTTTATGAAAATATTTAATATATTGTATATATGTATATTCATGATTATCTATTTTGAAATATGTATATACTTGTAATGGTCACCGTGTTATGATTATCATATAAAACATGTGAATGATAAGTATTTGATCACAACAATAAGAATATTGCTAGTAGTTAATATTACTATCTAAATTGTTAGTTATTAATGTTACATTTGATATCTTGGATGGATTGTACAATTGTTTGCTAAGCAATCCAGGTATAATCATTGGACAATAACAAAAGACTATATACTAACGTATCATAAATCATATAATTTGGAGATCATTAGGTGTTCATATTCTAATTTTTCAAAATGCTAAGGTAGTAGAGAGTTTACATTACGTTATGTTGATATGTCGGGTGGCGGAAGTACCTCATGGCGTAGGGTAAAAAGCACTCGTAGCTTCCTCCACCAAGGCCACAAAATTGATAGCAGACTATGAAGAATCAAATCAAGGAACTTGGCTGAAATGTTTTGTCACACCACTGCAAATTCTGAAATTATTGAAGACCACTAAAGTTATATCATAACAATAAGGCAATATTTTTATACTCCACTAGTAATAGGAGTTTGATAAAGTCTAAACATGTAGACATTAAGTATAGAGTTGTTCGGTAAATGGTACAAACTCGTTAGGTGTCCACAGAACACTTAGGGAAAATCTCTATGATCGCAGTCCTCTTACAAAAGATATTGTGCCAAAGATCTTCCATAAGCATTCTTCTCGAATTGACATTTTGGTGCTTGGGGATTATTCGGTTTAGTGGGATTTTATCATATAGTTTTGAGTTTGATGTTTTGGTTTTGTTGATGAACATATTATGATAAGAAATAAAGTATTCAGTAAAATTACATCTTAGACTTTGTACCAAAAAGTTATAGGATCTCACCAAAGTAGGACTAGTTGAAAGTCGACATCAACCAAACATCTTTCATGTAATATTCAAGCAACATTTTTTATAACTGATCTATGACATTTGGCTATGTTGATTTATCTGATTATAGAAGATTTAGTTATGACTAAAATAACAAAAACTACTATGATCCTAAGTTGGTATGATTCATAGAATATAATAATTGCATTAAAAGAATGAAAGTAATGACAATATTAAGCTCACTAAGGTTTATCACATATGTGATCTAGTGGAAGATTGTAAGAACTATTTTTGAGGTCACGCATAAATATATTAATGCTTTAGGATCATTACTTAATAAGTCCAATATTGTGAGGTTACTTTATAAAAGATTTGAGATATAAGTATTATGAAATATTTATCTGTTGGTATATTTGGTGAAGCGCCAACTTAGACAACAATTTTCTTACAACTAGAGGACTATAATCTCCAAAGTAACATTAGCCAAAAATACTGAAAATCTTTGCATTACATCATCAGAGAACCATATTCTCACAGGATTTATGAGTTTTTTTGTCGATAATATCGATTTCCATTGAACTTAAACCAGATTAGTAGCATATAAGGAGAGGGCTTTCTTAGCCGGAGAGTCAGCCTCAACATTTAAGCTTCTAGGAATGAAGTTAGGTTTAAAGAAAGAAAACAAAGTAGATAGAAAATGGATATTAGAGATGATTACATATAATTCTGAGATTGGGGTTCTCGAAGAGATAGCATTAACTAAAACTTGAGAATTCAAATCAGTTATTAGCGAAGTAAGGCTGAGGGAGATGGTTGTTTGCATAGTTTCCCTAATCGCCAATCCCTCTGCTACAAGAGATGACGGTACATAAGGCACCCTAAGAGAAAATTGACGATGAGGGATGTCACACAAGCCAACGATCCAGAATATTCTAGAAAATTGATCTGTCTAATTCCATGCGCCATCGCTCTTTCAAATGGTGCATGTAGCGCCAACCGAGACTGACAAGAGGGATTGGGCTTAAGGGAGGGTCTTATCCTGTGCTAAAGACCAATCTTTCGCTCTGGTGATGGCTTTGCAAAGTGTGTCCGCTTCTGAGGGGAAGCATTCTTTGAAGATTCTCTGATTTCTCGTCAGCCATAGGTGCCATACAATCCAAGGAGCAAAGGGAGCTGCAGTTAAACCCAAATGGGGAAGGAGTAGAGACCTTATAGCTTTCATACAGCCCTCATTAAGATGCAAGAGTGGGAGAAATGAAAATTTAGAGAAAAGGGATCTAGCTTCCATATAGCTTTCTAAAGTAGCAGTGGAAGAAAATATGTGTTATTGTTTCTTGACTGTCACAGAGTTTACAATGAAAAGTGTTACCAATGGATCGTGCTTCCAATCGTTCACCTGTCGGTAGAGCACCAATACTAGTTTCCAAATAAGAAGTTTAATTTTCACATGAGGAAATACCAAATTTCAGGGATCCAATAAAAGCTCTCTTATTGGTGCGATAACGGATATGTTTTATATGAGATTGTCATATGGTAGCCAAACTTTGTAGTGTAGATGCCTGAGCTTGTTTTAAGTCAAACCATAGTGTTGTGCGCCCCTGTAAGACTCAGTTTAATACATAGAATGTTTTTCTCCCAAGATGGAAGGATACGATTGATTTTGGTGCAGTCCCATGTCGAGGTTCCTAGGATAATAAGATCATAAACAATGGTGCATAACTCAGCTTCAGGTGCTCGCCAAGTTGGGCGAAGTTGGCTCACAGAGGAAAGCCAAGGGTCCGACCAAATGTTGAGCGACTCTCCGTTACCAAGGTCCCAGCCTATGTTTTTTACGAAAATATCATGTCCTATTAATATGCTTCTCCACCCGTGAGAGGCGGATGCTGAAGCTTGGCATTTCAAAAAGGAGGAAGAATGACAGTATTTTCACATAGAACTTTTTCCAATATGCAGTTTGGTTCTTGGAGAATTCTCCAACTTAGTTTACCAAGCATTGCATCATTGAAACACTGAATATCCCGGAAGCCTAGACTTCCTGCCTTTTTGAATTTTATCATTTTTTCCAAGAAACCCAAGCCATCTTACGTTTATTTGGGTTTGCATCCCACTAAAAGCGAGTGAGTGCCGATTGGATACGATTACAAAGGGATAATGAGAGCTTGAAGCAAGACATAGTGTAAGAGGGAATAGCTGATAAGACACTCTTAAGGACGACTAGCTTACCCGTCTGAGATAAGAATCTTGAAGTCCAAGTTGATGCTCTTTGCTGGATACGGTCAACAATAGAGGAAAAAGATCATTTTTCTTCCTTTTAAAGAGTTCCAGAAGAGCCAAATACTTGCCAACACCTCCTTCTTTTGAGTATTCAAAAGACTTTTAACTTTGTCTTTTGTGACTTGTAATGCCCTTTTTGAGAAGAATATAACCGATTTTTGGGAATTAATTCAAAACAACATAAGTGTCTTTTACATAAAACACTTGAATTTTTTTAAATAGTAAATAGTGAATTGACAACATTTTTTAGTTTTATCTTTTTGTTTTAAGTTTAAAGTTTTGGGTTTATATTTTGGGGTATTGTTTTTATATTTTGGGGTTTTGAGTTTATATTTTGGGTTTAGAGATTATATGTTAAGGTTTTTGAGTTATATTTTGGGATATTGAGTTTATATTTTGGGGGTATTAGGTTTATATTTTGGGTTTAGGGTTTATATTTTGGAGTAGGATTTATATTTTGGGTTGAAGGCTTATATTTTGGGGTTTTTGGTTTATATTTTGTGTTTAGGGTTTATATTTTGAGAATTTTTTGTTTATATTTTGGGTGTAGGGCTTATATTTTGGGTTTTTGGGTTTATATTTTGAGGTTTTGAGTTTAAATTTTGAGTTTTTGAGTTTATATTTTGAGATTTTGGGTTTATATTGTGGGGTTTTGGGTTTATATTTTAAGTTTAGAATTTATATTTTGGGGTTTTGTATTTATATTTTAGGGTTTTCGGTTTATATTTTGGGTTTCAGGTTTATATACATTAGTAGTCAGACTATTTTTTTAAGTAGTCTGATTATTTCTATGCTCAATTTAACTAAACCCCAAATTCACTGTTCACTAACTAAAAAATATAAGTCTGTTCTAAATCATTTTTATCATGCTAGATGCCGAAAATATGTGTTTTTTTAGATAACATTTTTGTAATTGTATTATTTGAATTAATATGATTTATTTGCAAAAAAGATTAAGAGGGTTGGAAAAAAACTAGGAGAGAGAGACATGATGTCACGAAAGCGTGGGAAGAGAGAGGCAAGAGAGTGTAAGGGGGGGTATTTTTTTTTTTTAACGCTTAATTCCATATATAAAAGGAAATCCAAACCACAAGACCTTAAAAAAGCCCAACAAAATACAGAGGAGTAAAAGAGAAAAAACAGAAGTGAAAAAGAGCAAGGATTAAACAGAGAAAGATCTCTCATTAGCAAAGAGAGACTGAAGCCATGTAGGAAAGGAGGAAGCAACATAAGAACTTAGCCTCCCATCCTGACCACATAAGAGACTGAAGCCATGTATAAGAGAGATATCTTATGCATATTAATTCCCAAAAATTACTAATATAGTCAACTAGATACATTCCTAATTTTGACAATAAATTGATTATCCATGCAATTGCCTATTAAATTATTGATTATTATTTTATTTTATAATTAGTTTTAAATAAAAAATTAAATTGATTAGTAAAAATATAGAAAGATATAACAATTAAAGAACCATTTTGTAAATAAAACACTTTCACTCTAAAATAAAGAGGAGATTAGGGTTATTTCATTTATATAGTGAAAAAGTAAAAAAAATTATTTTAGAATGAAAAATAGATTTGATTTATAGGATATTTTACTTTAAAACAAAATTTTACTAATAGAGATGAAGGTGAGATGATCCCATGAGAAATAGCTTTTACAAGAGTTATGATACAACCACGTCTTTTTCAGCAGCATTATCTCATATTGCAATTGAATCAGCACCACGTTATATTTTAGTGTTAAATCTATCTTTGTCATTCCAATTAAAATTTAGCCAAGGATGGGAACAAAAACAAATAGAATAATCTTGAACGCTAGAATATATTTTATGGAACTGGATTTGTATGCAAATTTAATTATGTAAGTAAACTAATTGGAAGTTGGTCGGAAAAAAACATATATGTGGATTTAATATGCAACTCATGTCGACATTTAATTGATTTATTTGAAAAGGTCAAGAAGGGAGATATATTTATATAGTTCTAACCTATCTCATTGACGAAGATATCTTACTCTAATTGGAGTATTTTATTAGTGATAACTGATGATTAATGCTTTGCAATTTTATGTTGTCAAGATGAGGGCCTAAATGCTTTTAAAAGCATTGAAAAAACTGATAAAGAAACCGACGAAAAAATGATAGATTGTTGAACATAAACTTAAAAAAAAAATCCATCGGGGTTTTTTAACGGAAATCCAACAGATTTTACTTAAAGATTATTTTGTGAAGGACATCCATTAATTATTTCTTCTTTTTTTTCTACATAAACCCGAAATATTAATCTCTCAGAAAAATTTCATTACTCTTTCGGTCAGCTTTTCTTATGATGGTTGGAACTAACCATTTAAATATAAATATAATAATATCCAATAAATTTATAAACAACTTTCAATATGTTTTTCAGAAAACAAGGAGGAGAAAAGACGCATGTTCGGTTTGTGAAACATCGTCCACAACTGTATTGATTTCAGTACTTTAAGACCAAGTAGACTAATTCTTGATGCTACCTGATAGGTTCATGTTTTAATCCTAAATTTATATTGTAGAGAATATATCACTATAGTATATTAAATGGTCGAATCCCACAAAAACCAGACAGTACGGTTTTCAGTTAACTCTCGATTCTAGCTAAGACAGATAAAATAGGGTTGGTTGTAACTGAGTTAAAAGCAACAATTAAAAGCGGATGTAAATCAATAAACTAAAAGCGTTAGACATTAGAGAATTCCACAGGTAGTCGGGTTTGAGGCTCAGGTTAACATGCAGAATTTAATAATAAAAATAGTTCTCAACATGAAAGACATAATTAGATTAATCTTCTCTTGAAGTATTAAGCCTTATTTTTAAATCATCAGATATAAACTCTTGCATGTCTAATAATTCAATCAAATTTAATTGTTCATAGACATTCAAGACATGTCTAACCAAGAACATCCTCTCATCTAGACTAGATCGGATCTCTAATCCAAATCTCTTTGTGTTTATTAATCTAAAATCAATGAACTAAATGACTGGTGTAATTCAAGAATTACGAACAAATCTATACTAAGAATCTAACAAATTCAATCCATTATATTGAAACACTAACTAACAAATCTGATTTCCCTGGAAAACCTTAAAACCTAACAATCGAACTACACAGACAGAGCTAAGTTAACATAAAGCAGAATAAAAAAAGAACACATCATGAANAAACCAAAACAATTATTATTAAAAGACAGAGTTTAGAAATCTTCTCCAAAATACAAAATTTTAGATCTCGTCTCTATGTGAAAGCTCTGGGAATTAAAATAACCAATAAAAAGAAAATAACACCACGCCTAGGGCTTTTATAGTCTAAAAAGAGAAAATAAAATAAGAAAAACTGCAAAAAAAAACTTGAGGACGATTCCGCAATTTGACTTTTTCTTTGTTCTTCTCATATGTGGGGAGGGATCGATCTCTTTTCACGTAAAATCCAGCAGCATTGGATCGATTGATACCTATAAGGAGGGATCGATCTCTTCACATGTGCTGCACATGCTTCTTCTGCGAGAAAGTTTGACCAGTCTTAAGTAAAATCGCCATAACTATTGATTTCACCAATGGATTGACTTCAAACAACTTTATATGAAGCTAACTCACATGGCTATCTTGTGTCAAAATTTTAGCTTCATCCATCCATGGGAACATCTTCAAAAATTGGTAAATTTCTGGACCTTCTGACGGAGTCTGCATTTGCATATGCCAATTTGCATCTAAAACACCCCGAACACCTAGAATCCTGAAAATATGCCAAATAAGGAAAATACTCAGTTAATTCAAAATAGCAAGTACAATTATCCACTATAAGGCATTAAACCGAGTAATATCATTGCCTTAAAGAAGAAAGACAAACAGATTTTGGTGTAGCGGAAAGTACAAATGATTAGAGTCGATAACTAGCGTGATATTCAAGCACAATTCAAGAAAGTTCGAGACTAAACCTAGCGGGTGATGCGGGAGGATATGCAAATATGGATGAAGATAAAGTAATCGCCTTCTCGCTCTCCTTCACTTTCCCTCTCTCTCTCTCTTTCTCTCAAATTTCTTTATCTTAGATCTTAGATCTATCCTAGAGACCGGTGGAGAGGTGGGTGACAGCGAGCTCATCTGATCTTCGAGCAACAACCTCGTTCCCTGCGTTCCTCGGGTTTGCGACAAGGTCCAAAGTTGGCGATCTCACCTATTTTTCTTTCACCACCGCAGGTCACAACTCTTTTACTCTCTCCCTCTTTCTTGATTCATTCCAGCTTTGGTTGAGGACAAAGTAGTCTCATTGCAGCGGCTCCGGCCAGATCCGTTGTGGCATGGAGTCAAGGAAGTCAGCGTGGTAGGAGAGACAAAACCTAGATGTGGAACTTTGGGTCGGCTAACCGAAGGGGAGAGAAGCGTCGGATCTCGGTGGTCGTGCGGGGACCAGGAACCGCCAACAAACCAAGTCTGAAGGGTAGCTGCCTTGTCCCCAAGCTTCACTAGAAACCTATCTTGTCTCCTCTCGCCTCACCGTGGCATTATTCTTCATCGACAATCGTCTTCCCTCTCTCTAAAACTTGCAGTTGGAGTGGGTAACTTTCAAGCGTTCTCAGTCTGCCTAGGGTTTGGAGCTATTTTGGATCTGCCGCCGGGTCGCTGGAGATAATTATGATGGGTCCGCAACTCGTCCGCGACAGGCGATTGAATTTGGGTTCTCCATTTTTTCCTAGAGTTTTCAGAATTTTTTTGCGCCTAGACCCAGATTAGTTTTGTAAAGCCCGACCCAAATTTAGAAAATGGGCTCAGAGTATTAGATCAGTTTCCGTTTGTGAGCTTATTGTAAATTTAGGTTATATTTGGACACATTATTACTATACTCCATATGTTTCACAATGTAAGTAGTTTTAGAGAAAAAAAAAATTGTTTCAAAATGATTGTTGTTTTCACTTTTCAATACAAAATTTAATGTATTTTGTGTTTGTTGACCCTTTATATTTTGCAGAATGATTTGTTATTTGTTTGTTTGTTTTTGAATGTAGTTTTTATCTTGGAATGTTTAAAATTAAATAACTTTCTTAATAGTTGTCCCAAAACCTTAAACTACTTACATTGTGAAACAAAGGGAGTAATTCATAGTATTAAACCCTTTACCAAAAGAAAAAAAAGATGGATGAAGATGATGGATCAATATTTCCAACAATCAACATCACCTTAGGTTTTGTTTTATTTAGTTTTATTATATATATATATATATA
>OVBE01015255.1:0-11585 GCA_900406425.1 Iberis pinnata | reverse complement strand
CTTTTAAGCCATGTGAGCTCATTAGTCAATTTCCTCATAGCTCTATATTCAGCTTCGGCACTACTACATGAAACAATCTTTTGTTTCTTGCTCTCCAAGTTACCAAGTTGCCTCCAATGAAAGTGCAATAACCAGTTGTAGATCTTCTATATATTATATCTCCAGCCCAATCCGCATCACAATATCCTACAATTTCAGTACTTTTGTTGTGCCCCATTCATATGCCTTGATTAGGAGTCCCTTTAAGATACCTTAGTATCCTATCAACCATCTTCCAATAATACTCCTTAGGTGTTTGCATATGTTGACTTATTTGATTANCCACCATTCTCCTATATCGGTGTTGATCCTTAAATGGTGTATCATCTTGCTCCCCCTCTCTAGTTACTTTATAACCATCTTCAAGAGGTGTCTTGGAAGCCTTTGAGCCTAGCTTTCCTGTTTCATTTAGAAGATCAAGAGTGTACTTCCTTTGAGATAGAAATAGTCCATTCTTGGATCTACATACTTCTATTACAAGGAAGTACTTGAGTGCACCTAGATCTTTAATGTCAAAAACAGATTTCAAGAAGTTCTTAGTATAGTGAATCCCTACCTTATCATTCCCGGAGATGATTATGTCATCTACATAGATGAGAATGACAACTATACCTTCTTGACCATGTAGTGTAAACAATGTGTGATCTCCTTCGGATCTTTTAAAACCTCTTTTTATAAGTGTGGTACTAAGCTTGTGGTACCAAGCTCTTGGTGATTGTTTCAAGCCATAGATAGATTTCTTCAATCTAAGTACTTTTCCTTGTGATATTAAGTCTTCAAGGCCTGGTGGTGGATGCATATAAACCTCTTCTTCCAATTCTCCTTGTAGAAAAGCGTTTTTGACATCCATCTGCCAAAGATCCCAATCAAGATTAGTAGCAAGGGATAATAGAACTCTTACAGTGTGTAATTTAGCCACGGGTGCAAAGGTGTCCGAGTAATCTTCTCCATAAGTTTGAGTAAATCCCCTTGCTACAAGTCGAGCCTTGTATATTTCTATCTCACCATCACTCTTATACTTGATGGTGAACACCCATCTTGAACTTACTGCCCTTTTTCCTTTAGGTAGATCTTCCTCATACCAAGTTTGATTATCTACCATGGCCTTCAACTCACTTTGAATGGCATTTATCCATTACACTTCTCCAATGGCTTCATTATAAGATCTAGGAATGAGTTCTTGATCTAACTTCCCAATGAAAACTTGATGTTCCAAAGGAAAATGAGTGATTGAGCATGTTTCTTGAATTGGATGCGCAATTGCTTTGCTATTGTAATAGACCCGGGTATTGATCCAATTAGATGGTGGGTGTCTCACTCTCGTGGATCTTCTTAACACTTGAGCATGAGCTACTTCATGAGATACTTCTTGGCTTTCAAGTGTAGAATCCTCATCTTGACCATGACCATATGAGTGTTCCTCATGGATCACATCATTGATCACTTGATGATCTTCTTGTGATTGAACACCTTCATCATCTCTGGATTGATTGTCTACTCTTTCTTCGGATTAATTCCCCCTTCATGGTTAAGAGGAGGTTCCCTAGTCATATTGGAGGGAGCTTGGGGTTGATTTGTTGGAGTTGGACCATTCATGTTGAGACCGAGGCTCTCTAGGATATGTCTAAGATTTGTAGCTCTATCCGAACTAGAAGTAGATATATCCTTTAAGCCTTCCCAATCCTTTGCATCATAGTATCCTTTGTTCTCTATGAATTTAACATCTCGTGAGATGATGACTCTCCTTGTGTCCGGAACATAGCACTTGTACCCCTTTTGAGTAGATGAGTATCCAATGAACATGGCTTTAGTGCTCTTGACATCTAGTTTGCTTCTTAATTCACCTGGAACAAAGACAAAGCACACACACCCAAAAACTTTTAGATGATTGATAGAGGGTTTGATCTTGTTCAATACCTCATATGGAGAAATGTCATCTAGGACTTTTGTAGGAGTCCTATTAGTGAGATAACATGCGGTTACAACCGCATCCGACCATAATCTTTTAGGCATATGAGTGTGGAACATCATGGACCTTGCTACTTCCATCAAGTGCCTATTATTTATTTCAACCACTCCATTTTGTTGTGGTGTGTATGGGCAGCTAGTTTGATGAAGTATGCCAAGGTTAGCCAAGTGTTCTTTAAAGGAATTGCTTGTAAACTCCCCTCCATTATCCGATCTAAAAATTTTGATTTTGGCATTAAAAGTGTTAGTAACATATGATTGAAAGTTTTTGAATGCATCTAACACTCTATCTTTTGATGGAATCAAAGTTAACCAAGTATATTTAGATTTTTCATCTATGAATGTGACAAAATATTTTAACTGATCTCTAGATTCATAAGGAGAGGTCCAAACATCCGAATGAACTAAGTCAAAACATTTTTCATAGATAGTTGATGACTTGGGAAACACGGATCTACAACGTTTCCCAAGAATACAAGCTTCACATTCTTCTTTTTTAAAATTAAAACTTGGCAACAATAATCCTAAAGCCCTTGAATGAGGGTGACCTAGTCTAGCATGCCAAATACTACTAGTTTTATGAACAACATTGGAATTAAAAACTTTAGAAGAGATAGAGTTGGGATTTGTCTTGATATCTTCAAGAACATATAAGCCTTACTTGGTTCCTCCCATACCAAGAACCTTTCTTGTCTCAATATCCTGAAAAATGATACGGTTAGGCCCAAAAGTAACTTCACAATTTAAGTCATTAGTAATTTTGCTAATAGACAATAAATTAGAAGTAAAGCTTGGCATATAAAAGGCTCTTGATAGGTATATTTTCTCCATTTGCAATTATAACATGTCCTAGAGCCGGTTCTAAGTTATCTATCATGTCTAAGTTACTAATCATGTGATGACTTGCTCCGGAATCTAAGATCAAAGACTTAACCATATCTTTTGCCATTAAAGACATATAATACTCATTACCAAATGGATTACCGAACTTGGTAGCATCCTTGAGTGTCTTAATAAGGACATCCAAGTCGGTTTTCCTCACATAGTCCTTTAGCACTTCTCCTTGGCCCGGAGCTTCCACTTGATGGTTGTAAGACACCATTGCAAGAGACTTGCTTGAATCTCCTTGACTTGATGCACCACCTTCTAACTCTTTGAGCTTAGCTTGTCCTTCAAGAGCTTGGTTAGCCTTGTAGTTGTTGTACCTTGGTTTAGATCCATTCCTATCATTGAATTTATTTGGCTTGAGATGAGGATGTAGGATCCAACATTTGTCTTTGGTGTGATTGTCCTTCTTACAATGTTCACAAAAGAGATTCTTTCTCTCATCACTTTTGTAAAATCTTTTGTTGGCTATAGCTACTTCTACCTTGTTTGCCAAGATAAGGTCCTTTTTCCCACCAAAGAGACCAAAAGTACCTTGCTCTTTTTGAATTTATGAACATACATTTTCTAGACAAGGTAACTTGTCCGACCTTAAGATATGCTTAATCAAGTCTTTGTATCCATTGTTGAGATTCAAAAGCAACCCAAACACCTTGTCTTGCTCCCTTCGTTCGTTTAAGGTTGAGGCATCAAGTGTGAAGGGTCTTAACATTTCAAGTTCAGCCCAAAGTGCTCTAAACTTGCCAAAGTAAGTGTTGAATTCCATGTCTTCTTGTTTAAGCTCATTAATAGCCTTTTTAACTTCAAAGACTCGGCTAAGATTGGAAACATTACCGAACACCTTTTGTAATGTATCCCACATCTCCTTAGTTGTTTCACAATAAGAATATGCTTCTAAGAGATTAGGTTCAAGTGAGCTTTGAAGCATACCAAGAACCATCAAGTCGTCTTGAAGCCATTTTCTTCTATTTCTGTGGTGTCGGCTTCTTGCTCATCCACCTCTTCTTCTACTTTATCTTCACTTTCTTTGATGGTGAGAGTCTTCTTCTTCTTCTTGGGAATGGTTGGAGACGACTTCAAGACATGAGTCCAAAGCCCTTTTCCTCCCAAGTATGTTTTAATGGTTCTTGACCATAATAGGTAGTTGATACCTTTAAGAATCACATGAGCAGAATGGTTTTTAAGATTATCCATCGAGAATCAAAAGAGTAGCTTGCGGAAGTAAAAAGGTGTCTAAGAGAATGAGTGACCGAGAGAATGATAGGTAGAAAGATTATGAGAGAATATGAAGAAATATTGGTTTAGAATCTTAAATGCTCTGATACCATGTTAGAATCTGTAGATTTAGAGACTCAATAGTTTCAAGAACATGAAGAACATTGTTGGAGAAAGAGAGAAACAAAGAGAATAAAAGATGAGAAGTTATTTTTTCTCATTTAGTTTTTGTAAAGTGTTTACAACAAAAATATATAGACGAAAGCAATGGTTCGACACAAGCACAAAAGAGGAAAGGTTTTTAATGTCTCGGCTAAAGTGTGCTGGCCATTTTAAGCTTAATGGCCAGCTGGCTCGGCAGTCGATGCACGCTAAGTCTACTCTCGGCACATGTGACTTCCAACGGCGACATCCTCGACCAAATCTCTTCTTTTCTTAGTCAAACTTTTCTAGAACCTTTTCTAAGATATTTTCTTGATACTACAATTGGTTTAATCCCAATTGCCCACACAAAACAAATTTTGGCCCGGTTAAGACATTTATGCGCATTTTCGCATATCACCGGCTCGGTAGACTAATCCGGACCATGCGCATACTTATGGGACTTGTTCCACACGCATTTGCCTCGTCTAACTTGGCTGCTACGTTTGTCCTAGTTCCATACACATGTTCCATCTTCTTCTTAGCATCCATGCTCACTTAGCCTTAGTTTTGTCCGAGACTTATCAAGTGTTTAAGATCGCTTCAACCTTGATCCTTTCCCTTTTAGCTCTTGAGTCTTTCCTTAGCTTTCTCAATAGAAAGTGTTGCGAGGAATCGCACCTTTAAACCAGATAAGCTTGACCCATGTTTTTGTTGAGTCTCTTGGGCGCAATTCTTACCAAGTCTTGCTCGAGTAGAAGGTGGGAGAGTCCAACCCGCCTGTTACCCATGAATATGAGTCTTGAACTGTTTATGGGGTAGGACACTTCATTATAAATCTTGACATATTTGTTCGTAAACTAAGAAGAGATTGGGGTCGATGCCATTAATATCTTTCTAGGGTAAGTGATACCGTCGAATAGTCCATTCGCCATTTTTTTTAATGGACCTAATGCGTGGCACCATCTTCGACTGGCCAAAGAAAATAAGTTCGCAATTCCTCATTCAAGAAGAACCAATCTCTGGTTAAGACGAACATAACGATTCAATATGGTAACCTTTAGACCGCAATCACTTTAAAACGAGTACTGATTAAGCCAACTAAAAACTGAATTAGAAACTCCAAAGCTATCTATTTAAAAAGTGTTGTCAAAATGTATTACTATTGTAAAAAGGAAGCTCAAGGATGTCAACCCAAGAAGGAATCACTACACCATCCACATTTAACATTGGGTCCAAAACGTATAAACTAGTTAGTAAATGATTAAACTACTAATATGCTGATGGCTAAACGACGTCGTAATTAAGCTGCAGCCCTTCTTAAAAAGCTAGAGTCGGAGAGAGAGGAGAGAGACGGAGGAAGAAGAGACCAAAAGGCGACGATTGGTTGGTGGAAAATTGAGAACCTTTGGTGTAAAATTATAAATGGCTACTTCAAAGCTTCAAGCTCTCTGGAATCATCCTGCTGGACCCAAAACCAGTAAGTCAATTTTGCAAAATTTCCCCCTTTTCCGATGAAGGAGTTGATTCCTGTAAAAATCGATAATTGAATTAGGATAATTGAGTTTTGTTAGTTTTGATCTTTCTAAGTTTCTCTTGTGGTGAATTGAAATCCCGATTGTAGATTTTGACTTTTCGATTTTTGAAATTGAAGGATGAAAATTGGTATGTTGATTTGATATTAGGGCACAAAAAAAAAGTTAAGAACTTTAATTGTATAATTGAGTTTTGATGTTTATTGATACATTAATAATCCTTCAATTTTGATACAGAATTGGTTTTTCTTGAATTCAAAATCAAAAGTTTAGTAGTTTTCAATGATAATCTTTGTTATGTTTTCTTATCAGTTCATTGGTTTGATATTAGGGCACAAAAAAATTAAAGTTAAGAACTTTGATTGTATAATTGAGTATTGATGTTTATTGATACATTAATAATCCTTCAATTTTGATACAGAATTGGTTTTTTCTTGAATTCAAAATCAAAAGTTTAGTAGTTTTCATTGATACCTAATCTTTGTTATGTTCTCCTCTTATCAGTTCATTTCTGGGCTCCAACATTTAAATGGGGAATTAGTATTGCTAACATTGCAGATTTTGCAAAACCTCCAGAGAAGATTTCATATCCTCAACAAATCGGTACTTATATATATACATATGTTCTTGAGCTTTCTTGTTTGCTACTAGTCCTTCAATGTTCTTATTAAAGTTCTTTGATTTTGATTTTGACTTTTGTATTAGCTGTTACTTGTACTGGAGTTATTTGGTCTCGTTACAGTATGGTGATTACTCCGGTAAGTTGCTTTATTACACTCTTCTTCTTAATGCCATCACGGGAAATAGGGCGGGGCATTTAAACCGAACCGAACCTAGTTCGGCTAATTCAGTTCGGTTTATTCGGTTATTTAGGTTCAAGTCGGCAACTTTTTTTTATTATAGTTTGGTTTTCGGTTCGGCAACAAGTTTATTTTACATTATACTAACCGAATTGAACTAGCTAAAACTAACCGAACCGAAATTAAACAAAAATTAGCCAAAATTTAACCAAAATTAAGATTTTCGAACCGACTAAACCGAACTATAAAAATGAAAAACAGAACTGAACAAACCGAACTAAACTTTTATTCGGTTCAGTTCGGCAAAAGAAAAGAATAACCGAAAACCGAATAGACTGAACCGAATAACCCGAATGCCGACCCCTAATGGGAAAGACCGAAAGACCTTAGTTTAAAAACTAAGTGAAAGACAAGTCTTTTCTTGCTGTTTCGTAGTTATTTCCGCTTGCTTTTTCTTATCACAAATCACAATCTTCTTGGTTTAGTAATGATTCTTGATTGGATTCTTTGTAATATTCTGACTTCTTCGATTATGACTTTTGATTAACAGAAAAACTGGAATCTGTTTAGTGTTAATGTTGCTATGATGGGTACAGGCATGTACCAGCTTGTTCGTAAAATCAAGTAAGATCTTTAATTCTCTTCTTAAATTACATGAAATGTATACACTTATCTTCAGTTTATGCTAGGGGTGGGCATTCGGTTTTTTTTGTTTGGCCGAATTGAGCCGAACAAAAGTTTGGTTTGGTTTGGCACTCAGTTTGTTCGATTCGGTTTTTTTTCGTTTTGAAGTTTGGTTTTTCGGTTCGAAAATCTTAATTTCGGTTAAATTTTGGTTTATTTTCGGTTTTTCGGTTAATTTTAGCAAGTTCAGTTCGGATTGGTTAATTTAGTATAAAAAAATGTTTCCGAACCGAAAGCCGAACTAAAAGAATCGCCGAATTGAACCAAATAAACCGAACCGAACTAACCCGAACTAAATTCGGTTCGGTTCGGTTAGGTTTAAATGCCCACCCGTAGTTTATGCTACTAGAAGAAAAATGATTCTCTGTTTCTGCTATGACTAGTCATAATGGTTGTTTTTGATGCTTTCTTGTACTTTGTTTTGCTTTATAGACATGATTTTGCATCTGAAGCTGAGCCTGCTATTGCAAAAGAATGATGATGATGATGAAGAAGAAGAAGATAAGTTTCTCATAAGCAAAAGCTAGATTTCATCTTCATTGTATTTGAAAATCTAGTTGATTTCTGAGTTGGATTACGGTTATTGATTTTCCAAGGTTTTATGAATTGAATGTTCAATTCTGAATCAATGACACTTCACTTCAAATTCCACATTTTAAATCCAAGACTATCCAAGAATATTGCAAATCTCAATTGTCTTTAAGTCCAAATCATCAACTTTCTTGATAACACTACTTAAGATGTTGCCTCTAATTTGCATTAAATCTTACTAATCATTCCCTAATCATTGATACTGAAAACTCAAATACTCTGTTTATTTATTTTTATTTTTTGTCATATCCTAGTGTTTAAGTAGTTTTCTCCCAACTGAGAAGCGGCATGGTTCGAACCCTGGTTGATGCAATAGATGCAGAGGTGACTACCATTGGGCCACTTGCTCATTTGCATACTGTGTTTATTCAAAAAATTCAAAGTGGTAAAACAGAGATGCATGCCACTCTGATTATTAGTCCTTAAAGGTAAAGACTTTAAAGCTCAAATACAAATATGTCCCTTTTCTCAATGTTAATACGAAGATTAAACACTAAGCTGAGCATATTTACTCAGAACCGAACAAACAAATCAATTCGGTTTCTTTTAAATTATCCAAATGGTTTATCTTGTTAAAAACTATAGATATTGATTCAAAACCGAACTGAAAAACCGATACGAACCAAAATTATAAGGTAAGTGTTTATATAAAAAACCTTGGATATATGTGTTTTTAACCAATTTTTGTAAGGAATTGGGGGTTTTGGGTATATTTGGGTTTTTGGGTACTTTTGGTTATTTTTGGTTTCAAATACTTTGAATATTTTTGGTTTTTGGGTATTTTTTTGTTAAAATATCCGAACAAAACCGGAACCATTTAACATATCGATTATCAAATGGTTCCAAAATTTTAGATTCAAACCAAACCGAACCGACTTTAAACCGAATGAAACAGATTTTCCAATGGTTCCTAATATGGATTTTATTGTGAAGAACCAAAAGAACAGTAACCGAATGGAACTGACCCGAAACCGAACAAAACTCCTAGCTCAATTCAATGTAAACAAACTACATTAAACCAAAAAAAAAAAATCAGCAAACTACTTAAAATACACATGTTTTTCATGAAGAGGAAACACTCTGTTTCTCCGAGAGAGTCTCGAGCTAATCTTGACCTAAAAACGTACTCAAAAGAGTCTCTACCATAAAAGACGATAATACCCTTTGTTTCTCTCTATATAAATAACGCTTCAACAACCTCATTTTCTCATCATCTCTTCTTCTTCGCCGACGCTTAGGGTTTTAAATTTTCGATTTCAAATTCTCAATTAGGGTTTTATGTTAGTTCTTCTATAGCTATATTGTACCGAGAAAAGGGTTTGATAAATTTACGCCCTTGTTCTTGAATTTGCCAAATTCGGCTGTAGCTAAATCGAATTTTGAAGCTATATGGTCAGTTATCGCGAAAGAGATTTTCAAAAATCTCTTCGATCGATTCATCTGCTTACCGAGTTTCTTACATTTAAAATTGTTCTTCTTCTTAATCTAATTTTGAAAAATCTTGAATTTGAGAGAAAGGATTATAAGAAATGAGAATTTGCAGAGATTTGAAAATGCTACTTTTCATGAGATCTTTCTCTTATACAAAAAAAAACTCCTTTCCAGGCAATCTACTCTTTTTCTTTATGAGTAGTTATGTGTCTTATTGGTGCTTACATATGTTTATATCCTTTGAATCAAATTACTCTCTTTTGTGTTTTTTGTTAATTTAAATGGTTTGATTTAACAAAATGATCAAATTTGTGAAATTTAAAGAAGCTATCTCTATGGATTTGAAAATAGGGATGGTTACTTAAAAGTTGAGATCTTATAAGATGTTGTTTTGTTGTATTTTATGCTAAATAACAATTGCAAATTATTTCTAATCATGTTGATTTGAATTTACAAGTATGCAGGATTTGTGAACCAAATACAGTCAAAAGGAAAAGTGAAGCTGATGATTTAGAAGTTTTTATGCCTCTTTTATTCATCATAAATAATTGTTTAAAAACCTTATGTATGTCTATAATGTATTTCTTATGTTTGAGAAGAGTCTTGTTCTGTTCTTTTTTTATTTTATTAACATGGTTCCAACAACTTGTGAGATTAGATAAGCACAAATTATTACTCCCTCCGTTTCGCAATAAGTGTCGTTCTAGAGTTAAAATTTTGTTTTATAAAAAATGTCGTTTTAAGTTTACAATGCAAAAATTAAATGAGTTTGATTTTTTGACCAATTGAATAATTGCAGTATTTATTTTTATTGGTTGATTTATAATATTTAATGGTATTTTTATGGAAAACAGAAATTTTTTAATATATGCGCAAATTTTTAAAATGACACTTGTTGTAAAACAAAGAGAATATACTATAATATATATATGTTTAATAAATTTTACCATGATGGAGAAAAGAGTTCTAAGTAATGGCAGAAAATTGTCTAAAAAACAAATGTTTCAATTTAAAAATCAAATTATTAGCCAAAAAAAAACATTTGATCTAATAATCCTATTCATTGTTATACTAGAAAGTGATTGTAACATCTGCCTCCCTTACTTTACATGTCACATATTCTTTTCAGATCTTATAATTCAATACTTCAAAATAAGATTTTCCCAAACATGCGTTTTAAAAAACAATGTTATTAAACTCCAAAAAAATGTCTTCAATAATACTTAAAATAAACTCCAATAAAAATGTTTTAATAGCCTTCTTTTGTCCATGCAGAGTCTTCCTCGAATGGACCACATATTGATGTTTTCTACACTGATTCTCATAAGTTAGTAGCTATGATTTTCTCCCGCATTGATTGGCCAAATTTCAGTTCAGAGTTGTTAGACATCGCAAACTATCAGAAGCTCAGTTCAGAGTTGTTAGACATCACAAACTATCAGAAGTTATACCCATATGTGCGAAATAGGTACTACCAGCGACAGTTAAATGGACAAGTAGATTTTCTGGCTCGAGAAGCACAGAAGTATAACCGGTATTTTACTTTTGTTGGTTCCGGTCTACCCTTCGTGGATACATCGAACCCTCAAATGTATCTTCTAGTTTTTCTTTTATTTGTTAATTCGGTGAAAAAAAAATGTCGTAATGATACTTAAAATCCAACTTACTACAATCCCAATTTTGCTTCTGCTAAGCCCAACATGCCTCTTTTGTGTTTGTCTACTATGTATATATGTCAAGCTTGTATTAGAACTTTCTATTGTCTGACATTTTAGTTGTATCAGGTTCTAGAAACCCAACCTCGTGGATCATGCATCCTACTAGTCGATTTGGTATCGGTTATTACCGAAATTAGGGACGATCGTGGGTTTTAATTAGTATTGCTAATAGTCTAGTTTTAGTATTCCCTTGTATGGGATGTGTTTAAATCATATATGGAGTTCTTGTTAGCCTCTTTGTGAAGCTTTTTACCCTAAAATTGATGTGTAATTTTCCCCACGTGAGACAACATGTATCTCTTGTAGGTTTTCTTTGATTTAATATAACTAATTATCGACAAAAAAATGAACTTATTGCAAAAACCAAATAAATCCTTATAAGATTAAAGAACTCTCATGTTTTAGAACTAACATCATAAAGAGAAATAGACTTGCAAAATACATGGGTGAGTAACAAATTACCTAGTGAAAAAACTATCTCTGTCGATAGAAACATAGAACAATTTATACTCTTATGCAATAGTTAACATACACATAAAACATCATATATATATATATATATATATATATATATATAT